>SNQJ01S0079021.1:24461-38227 GCA_010110895.2 Picea sitchensis | reverse complement strand
ACCATAAATAAACAAACACTTCAAAATCAATATTTATTAAATTCTATATCTCATATGATGTTAATTTAATATATTGAATTCCATACCATGTTACTCTATAATTGTTATTGAGAGAAAGTATTGTAAATAAATAAACAATTCAAATTCAAATTTTGATTAAAACTTAATTATAATACATAAAAAAAACTAATTGATTTTTAAAATTATTTTCTCTACATCATTAAGAAAACTTAACACATATGGGGCCATCCTCAATGTTGGATGGAAAAACGACAATTTTATCTCATAAATGGATCCCATTCTCAACCCCTCTCCATGAGGTTTGAACCTATGATTTGATGGAGACTAAATGTCACACAAACCAATTGGTCTATAACTCATAGGTAAAGTTCACATGGTTCTATATTGATGTCTATGAAATGGTCTATAACTCATAGGTAAAATTAAAATTGTTCGATGTCTATATTTCATAGACATAATGCATAGTGCATGGCTTAGATTCAATGCATCTTCATAAATTATATGATACACTTGGATTCTTTCACGGGATAGTCACATTTTTCTTTATCTATCAGATATATTATTTATTGGAGATGGAAGCTCTTTTAGTTTATAGAATATATGTAAAAACATCCTAGCCTATTTTTCAGAAGTATATGATCAGTTGTTTTTCTAATTCAAATTTATATTTATTGAAATCTTGTGTTACCATGAGATTCAATGCACATTTATAAATTATATGATACACCTAGCTTCTCGAGTTGGAATCGGATAGCCACATTTTTATTCCTTTGTTAGACCACTTCAATAAATGAGGGCTTACACTCACTCACTACCCCTTCCATCTACTCATCTAAATTTCATGTAATTTAGGCTAGCATGGTGAACACTATTTATCTCATGACTTGATCAATAGTCCTTATTGAACGGGTGACAACCCTCGGTGGATTTTGAGCAGGATTTCAACCAAATCACAACTAATTTACCCCAATATTTGAATAAAAAATTGTAGTAAGAGGCAGTAAGCCCGCAAATGGGTATTGTAATCTCCTATTTTTTATCAATAAGAATATTGATTTTCATTTTCTCGTGGATGTTTCCTTGATAAGGGTTTTACCACATAAAATTATTATGTCTCATGTGTGATGTTTTTGTTTCCATTGCACAACAAATGGTATCAGATCTAGAGGGGAGGAGAGTTCGGTTGTTGGTCATTTGAGCACAGAGAAGAGCCAAGACCATTTGCAATGATCTCATGCGCAAATTGGAATCATAGTCGTGTTTTTTGGGTAGAAACCCTTGTCGATGAGTAGCAAGACCATCCACGCGCAACTTTGGAGCTGCGAGAATCACTGGGGTTTTGTTCAAATCAATGACTAAATTGTTTTTTTAGTGGGTCAAACACGATTTTGTATGGAATTGTTTCTTCTATCTCTATTTCACAATATAATTGATGATGTAGAGTTCTTATGGTATATTTGGTAAATATATGAAATCAAACTTTGAATGCTACAAATAATGGTGATGAATTTGACCTCAATTGTCATTAAGCATTGGGATACTTAATTAAAAAGCGTAAACTCACTTATGACAACTTGAAAAAAGTCATGTGCAAAAAAATTTGCATGGACACATTTCCTAGTCAACACAGACATCATATGTCCAGTGGTGAAGATCATCAATGTTTATGCAGTGGACATTGTAAGCAAAAAATGGTACTAGCAAATATTGGTTCCAACTTTGACATGGCTTGTCATCAAGAGAAACCATTTTTGAGTGACACACATAACCTCACTTACCATAAGTTGAAAAAGCACATACGTGAATGAAAAAAATTCATTTACATATTCCCCATTGGCCATGGTACCTATAAGAGACCAAAAATAACATATCATAAATTAAACCAAACACTGCACAATACCAACAATAAAAACTAGTGGGAATCCACTAGGCATTCCCATCTAGGAAAGAAAGATGTAAATATATATATATATGAAACAAATTGAAGACACCCCTAGGATCACATGTGCAATTTGTGAGGAATTGCATTTTGCAAAGAACACTAAATATTTCACCCATGACTTGGAAAAAGAATATGTGATGCATACCCCCAACCGTCAGGCCGTGATCCACACAGGATCGTTCTAAATTCTCCTCGAGCCGAAGCGGTTCCCTTGGATCCTTATTGGAACCTCACGAATCCGATCCACAAGTCCTTCATGAAAACCCGCCCTATGTAACTTAACACCAAGCACGAGCCTTATGTCTCCTTGCAACCACAACCGGGCCTTAGCGCAAGCGCCTCTCGCAACTCGAGAGTTCGTGAGTCGTAGACCCTCAACTCCTCTTTCTCCAAATGCCGATACCTGAGATGCAATACGGGTATGGCTCCCTCCTCACTAGCGCCTTCCACATATAACCATAGGCTAGGCTAAACACTAGCACTACTCGCAACTTGCGACTTCACGAGTTGGAGTGTTGAGCCCTCATGCTCCTCCTTTGTGAACCCCCAAAGCACGATAAGTCAACGATGGGTTGACTCCTTCCAAGGTGACGTGTGTGCACCACCTGTCACTCACTTCAAACTTTCTCTGGGCATTTTTTGCTACGCCACCTGTCAACCACATGGTCCCCACCTAACAAATTTGTCACATGTTCGCACGAGCCCTCGGCGCTCGGCACTTCGCAACTTCTGTAGTTGAAAAGAAACTCTTTCAACCCCTTAACCCCTGATACACAATACCACACAGAGGTTATAATCTAACAGTTCTCCCATGGCTTGGATCCAACGGTCTGGATCTCCTTCCCCACTCCTCGAAAATCGAGACTTCGCAAAATCAAGAATTTGGTCTGCCCTCCAAACTCACGATTCTTGAAATTCATGAAATGATCCATCGACTTACACAAAGCATGATCAACGGTTCACGTTGATCCTGGATCCTAAGGTGATGCGTTCATCCACCACTAACCACCTTGCCACTTTGCAAGATCCAATGAATCTCGCAACTTCGACACTTCTCCATGAAGTGTCTCCACCATCCATTTCAACTGCTCTCTTGCACAACCTCCCAGAGGTTAAACTCCATGCGCCTTCCTCCAGATCTGTTGGCTATCGATCCTTGGTACTAGATCTGATGGTTCAGATCTATCCTCCTTACGGTCTCTCCTCTTGTGTGCCTGGATGTAGATTCAACAGTTCATATCTTCTCCTCTCTATACCGATCCAACGACTACTGTTTCTCCTTCTTGAGCATGCACTCTCTCCGAGCCTTGGAAGATTTCGAATGCTTCAAAGGATGAAACCTCTATTCTTTATCCTGCGAGTCCACAACCTTTAGTCTCGCCTGCATTACTAAAAACTCTGCCCTCCTAAGATTTGTTCACTCCGAAACCTCAAAAGGTTTCTCTGTGTGCGTTCTTCTTGCGCTTTCTCTTCTAAGCTTATGGACTTAGAACAATTCCACTCTCACACACTCTTTGTGCTCCTAATATTTCAAATAACTCATATTCGAGGTTGTTTCTTGGAAAGAAATGCCTCACGCCCTCTTGGTGTTATTCTGCTTGATGCACACCTTGCAGAGCCTACAGAGTATTTAGCAAACCTATGAGTGTCTTATCTTTAGACACTTCTCTTCCCAACATAACTCGAAAAGAGTCCTTCTGTGCACTCTATGCAACTGCTCAATGCCCTCCTGGCAGATCTTCCACAGAACCCTTAGTGATTATGTTATCTCCATGCCTTCCTCTGCACAGTCTTACCTCCAAGATGTTTAGCAAACTTTAGGTTTCTCCCTGGGTCTAATACTTCCTCTGGTGTGCCCTCCTGGCACAACTCTGTCCAAATTCCGCAGAATTCAGAAGTGCACTCTATGCACTGGCTTACAGAACCCACAGTGTTTTGTCATGCAACCTCTTGCATGAATCCACGAAGAACCAGACCTGGAATCAAAGAACTCACATATAGGAAAATCTATCTATCTCTTGCAGATGGAACTTAACATACATCTACAACATGAATGAACACACAACATTCATAAAAGACACATAAACACATAGAAAACACATATGCAGGAACAACTACTTTGTATTAACATCAATATCTAATTACAATGTGTTCAAGCTCGGACTGCAACGGAGTCTCGGCTCCCTCTCTTTTCTCTATCCTATCTTCTCTTCTACTCTTCCTGAACTAAATCTAGATTCAAAGAAGATCTTTTTTACAAAGAGGGGCTCCTCGAGCTCTTCCCTCCATCTCACCAACTCTCATTAAATTACATTCAATTACATTGAATGGTTGTCTAGTCCGAATCGGATCTAGATCTCATCCTTACAACCATTTAAGGAAACCTTTATTTAAAGCCTGCGCACATGCATGGCTTTTGGCTCTACCATCCTTACAACATTTAATACAATTTTTCAAAATTTGAAAAACAAGAGGGCTGCGCCTCTCTCCTTCCATTGAATGTGCACTTGATGTGCTGGCTAGATGGCGCTTGATGATGTTGGAGTGATGCTCCTGCATCAATATGTCAGCTTGACATTAAATGGTAGAACATTCTCCACTAGGAAAATATGTGTTGCATGCAAAAGAGCAGTTCAAAATGGAAAAGTGTCACAAATTGCAACACCTGACCAAATAAGATGTAACATACCACTACTAGTTGTAACTACACTTTCAAAACTTGAAGAGAGACTTGTATCTCAACGAATTGCATTTTCATAGATTAGACCATGGGGATATAAAAGATCACAAATGGGCTTGACGGGATCAATTATCAATGTGCCTATCCAACAATATGTTGTCCAGGAAGCATTGTCTCAATTCATGAATGAAATAACGTGGATTGCCATAACATTGAAGAGGCGATTGCAATACAAGAATGCATACCAAACATGTAGAGTATGTGTAAACATTGTCATGAGAGAATTAAAGAATTATGTTCCAGAACTTTGTATTAAGATGAAAACATTTGTATAAATGAGGAATGGAATCATGTTCTTGAACAAGCCAATGACAACTCCATGCAAACTGCAAAAAATAATAGTCAAATTGATACAAAGGATGAATTGGACAATGAAAGACCTACTGAAACATTAATACATGGATTCACAGAGTCACAACACATTCATGATTTTCAATACAAGATCGTCACACTCGCACGTGTTGAAGGAAAACATCCACAATGCGAACAATAATTGAGAAAGTGCTCTCCTACGTATTGGTACATATAAGAAAAGGTTAATTACAAAGAAGAAATATATTAGCAAGAGATTTCAAGTACAAATAAACTTAAAGAAAATATTGAAATCCGATATTCGATGAATAGATTTCAAGAACATTCACATCTCTCATGACTACTTGCAACAAATCAAGAAAAATATATTTGCGATGATTCGACAATTGGGGCCTCCAAATTTTTTTGTCACATTTACAAGTGCAGAGCATCGATGGAATCCATTGGTGACTACGCTATCCAAGTTGTATAGGAACAAAAAAAGAGATATCAAATTGAAACATGGGAAAATGGTGACATTGACTACCTCATAATAAAAGACTGAGTTAGATGTACTCATTACTATAAACATAGAATCAATGCTTTAAAGAAATTGATATGTCATGATGAAATGTTCTTCGGAAGAATATCATACTACTTTTGTAACAGAGTTCCAAAATAGGGAAAGTGAACAAGAACATGGACTATTTTGGATAGAAGATTCTCCAATATATTGAAAGGACAATAACTTGCAAATTGAGAAGTTTTTAGACAAATACATAACTTATAACACAGATTGAATAGATTATGACGAATTAATGAGATTCAAAGACTTATTGATGCAACTAAAGCTAACAAAAGATGAGTACATGCAAGTAATGCAATCTACACTAAAGCAACCAACAATCTTCCTAGAACGAAAACCTTCACACATTTGGAACAATAGTTTCATCAAGGACATGCCAAATATGTGGAATGCGAATATAGATGTGCAGTATGTGCTCAATGCATATGCTGCAAAATCATATTGTAGCTCGTACATGACTATGACAAATGCAATTAGGAAAATACACAAAGAACATGAAAGAAGTCAAATCGATGCTATGCAAATGATAAATACACTTGGAAATACATTACTTAATCTTCAACAAATGTCATCTCAACAAATAGTCCATATTGTGCTTTCTTTTCCATTGAGTTGCTTCTCAAAGGAATGTATCTTTATAAACACATATCTACCCGACCAACACACGTTCATGCTTAAGACACCATTCCTATTAAAACAAGAACCTAATAATTCAAAAGACGTGTTGTGCCACTCTATTATTGATTACTACATTAAGCATCCACCTTGTATTAAGTATATTTGTCGTGCATATTTCATACAACATTACAAGAAATATGGKACACACATATCAAAAAGAAAAAAAACAAACGTAATACGATTTTTCAAATACAACAAACACATTGACTATGAAAACTTTTGTAGAGAGAAACTATTGTTGCATGTTCCATTCGATCAAAGTGAAGATACATTATAATATAATTTTCCTACAAGGCAAGCTGCATATACTTTCTATGAGAGTACAATACAAACCAATGAGGCTAAATTTACATGTACAACATCAACCCAACATGGGGCAATTTAAAAAGTGCACTTGAGTAAATAGATAACCTTGTGAATATGATGATACAACAACATAGCAAAAAACAACTAGAACTCATTGAAAAGACTATGATTTGCAAGCAAACTTGCAATGTCCTTGAGAATCCAATATGGAAAAAGTATCAATCTTGGGTTTCAAGTCACAAACCATCCATTTTTCCTCGAAAACGAAGAATATTATAGAGTTAGAAGGTTTCTAAATAGAGAGCAACAAGCAATTATCAAGGATATTGCACTAAAGAAATGTATAGACATACACATGTCTGTGCACTTGTTCCTTACAAGGGAGGAAAGAACATGTAAGACATTGATTAAGGGATTTTTCCCTTGTGACCTTGGGTCAAGTCACAACAGAGCAAGACCATATTAAGAAGACTGAAATCTACCCTCACAAACAAGCATGCAAACAAGAAATAACTACTTTTTACTAGGAGAGAGAAGGGAAGGAGAAAGGAGAAGACATTCACTTTAAACCCTTCATTTGATGTCAATCCCTGCTCCTACTTCCTTAAGCGCTCATGGTCTCTGCCAGAACCAGCCTGCAATAGGAAACCAAGATAGTGTTGCAACAAGGTAGTTATAGGTTCAAGTAGCATATATTATGTGTATAAATCAAAGCATATATGAACAATGACAACATATAACATTGTAATGAACACAATATAAGAGGGAAAGAGAACTCTTCTATTGTTAACAATATGTGAAAGATGGTTACAACTTGGTTCAACTTCTGGCACTACTTTAGAGCCAACCACCTGGGTTCCTCCACAAGTCCTTCGAGCATCAACTCAGTAGAAAGGTTCTTTCTTAGATAACCCAATAAGGATAAGAACACACCTTATGGATATATAGGAGAAGAAGGAACATTGGAAAAGGAGCTTCCAGGTTAGGGAATGTTACTCAAATAATGAAGGGATTAGGGAAGCTTCATAAATCTTAATAGGATAACCTTGCATCATCAAACTTGTCCTCGTCTTTCCCCTCAATGGTGTTGTTGGCCCTTGACCAAGTTTTGAGGATCCCTGGTCATGTTTGACCTATTTTTGGGACTTTGATAGGCTGTCGAAGGTGGAGCGCAAGACGAAGCAGATATTGCGGGATATTGGCCCCCTTTTAGGGATTTTTGGGACTTGAGATTATGTAACGAGTATGGGGATGTCGACCCATGGGTTTACCCATGTTTAGGCCCGATTTTGTAATGTACAAATAGATGCTAGGCAATGTAGTGAGTATGAATGGCTAAGTGCGAATGACAAGTCAGTTGTAAGTGGTGTTGAGTGCAAGTAACAGTTGTAAGTGCTTTGTGTATGTTTGAAAGGATGAGTGCAAGTGGCTATAAGGAATGTATGTAGGCTTTGTGATATAACCTAGATTGGAGAAGGAGGATCTAACGAAGAGTGCGCATATATCCTATCCTCTATGAAGTTGATCTGAAGGCTCTGTGCATGTAAGAAGATTGAAGAAAGCTAATAAAGAAGACGAAGAGTTGGTGGACTTAGCCCCAGGGTGGGGATGAACCACATACATCCTGTGTTGTGAATGCTTTGTGTGATGTATTGATGTATTTACTTGCTTAGTTCTTTGATATAGATGAATGATAAGTAGATTTGATGTTGCTTTGTGATTAATAGTGAGAGTAAATGTTGGATCTGACCTGTGTGAATGTGATTAGTTCTTGAATCTACTAGATATGATCTGTTTCATCATGATAAGTGCTGCTAGATGCTAGATCTGGTTGAATACTGCAATGATCTGTAATTAGGGCTTTACCTATGAAGTAGATATTGGTTAAACATTGATGAACTATATTGCTAAGTGTTTTATCAAGGTGTTACAATCACATATCTGTGTGCAAGCTAAGGTTGTAGACACTAGAGTCCTGCAACCACCCTTGCCTCTACCTCGGGTGAGACTTCATTTGCTTCACAGGTGTTGCCGAAAGGGCCGATAGTTAGGGTTTTGTTGGTGCGTTGTTGTAGCATTGAACCCTGGGTCTACCCCTGTGCCAACCAATGGTTTTGTTGTTGGGACCTGAAACTGTGATTGCTGGGAACTGATGAAAAAGGAGATTTGTGTGAAGATCTGACCTGAAACTGTGATTGCTGGGAACTGAGGAAAAATGAGATTTGTGCGAAGATCTGACCTGAAACTGTGATTGTTGGGAACTAAGGAAAAAAGAGCTTTGTGCGAAGATCTGACCTCGAACTGTGATTGTTGGGAACTAAGGAAAAATGAGCTTTGTGAAAAGACCTGACCTGAAATTGTGAAAGCTCTATGTGTAGATCTATTTCCCTTGTGCGCAGTATTCTACTCGATCTGTGAAGCTTTGTGCTAAGAAAAGAAATCTTATCTGAAGAAAAAAGGTAATATCTTGAAGCTTTGTGCTCCGGTAAAGGTAAGGATATTGAAAAGTTTTAGATCTAGAAGCTTTGTGCTCTGCTAAAACTAAGATTAGTGGAAATTTTTGTTTCAAGAGTATGGATCGAGGTATGTTTGACAAATTTTGTCCTAGCCTGAAAAATAGGGTACAACTAGAAGAAAAGAGGTTTGATATGAATAGATGTGATAGAAATAATGAAAGATATGTTATACCTATGCATAGAAAGAATGTTTGGACTAACAAATGGATGCAAGATCCTAGAAATAATTTTTTGTAGGTTAACTACTATGATCCTAGTGCACAGTACAGGAAAGGCTGGGGATCATTTAAGAGAAAGAGAGGATTAACCCTTTGTTACAGTTGCAGAAAACTGGGTCATCTGGCTAAGGAATGTCCTGGTAGAAGACCTAGTTGTCTTTGTTGTAAATCTATGGACCATGAAGTTTTAAATTGCCCTAGAATGATTGCTAAGCTTGGAAAAATGAATATGGAACAAGTAGAACCTGAGAAAGGTCAAACAACTGAGACCGTGGCAGAACCCTAGAAAGAATCAGAGACTGTACTATTACAGATGAAAGAAACCCTGAATGATCACCGAGATACTAATCTATCAGAGATCTTAAAAGAGAAAGAGCAAATAGAAATAAGAATGGGAGACTTCAACATTGACTGTGTTCTGGATGAAGAAACACAGGTGAATGTCATGATAGAAAGAACTTGGAAAGATGTAGGAAAGCCTACTATGATTCCTTCATTGGGAGGAATAGGATTGTTTAGAGGAAAACTGATAACCCTATGTGGAAGACATACCCAGATATCTATGAGTGCTCATAGAACTTCGACAGAGGAAGATTTTGAGGTTGTTAAATTTATTGAGAACAACTCTCCATTTACTATGTTACTAGGAAAATCTTGGATCGAGAAAGATTAGACTAGAAGGAAAGAAGAAGAAGTCTTAGAGAAGAAAAAACAAGAATTAAAAGATTTCATGACTAGGAGGATCGCGCACTTGATTGAGGAATAGGAGAACAGATTGAAGATATTTAACTTGGATGCCGAAGTTGAAAGAACCCAAGAAGACTCACAGAAGACTGAAGCACCTACCCGAGATAAAGAAGAAGTATTACCCATGCACCCTACGAAGTAATCTCAACAACACGAAGTTACTATGCCAAAAAAGGACAAGAACAAGAATGAAAAGAGGAATAATGAGACGAATATCACTAGGAAAAATGATAGAAATCTCAACAAGAAGAGAACAAAGATCGAAAAGTTACAGAAGGGTCCAGAGGGAACTTCGAAAAGGGAAAATTTGCAAAACAATAATTTCGTCGGGATATCAAAACAACGTCACATGGCACTCTGCCATGGCGAAGCAATATAGCCATTGGAAATAGTTTAACCATTAGACCAATGTCGTGAATGGTTAGAATGACATTTATGGCCAAGAAGCTCGCCATCAGACCGTTGGGACTGCGCTAAAACGAGCAGAACTGAATTAATAAAGGCTTCTCGCCTGTTGGATAGATTCGTTACCTAGTTGTATACTTATTCTGTTGGTTGTTGCACCGAGAACACTTTTGCAAATTGTATCAGAGAGAAATCATTGCTACTGCATTGTGATTAGTGAGATCGACACTATTTCTATTGTTTTGTGCATTCATTCATCCATCTGATCCAAGCGTGTATGTCGGACGAGCTCAACACCACGGAGAAAATCGTCGAAGAATTTCTCATCTATCTCATGGCCGAGAAAGTAATGTCTACAAGTATTCAAGCATCATCAACGAGAGGTGTACAAGCCTCTCCGTCGACCGATCACAGATCCGGGCCATCCCAAGTCATCACAGAAAAGAGAACCAAGCATAGAGATGACCTAGAAAATGCGAAGCTGATCCCAACCATATTTCTCGACTACATCTCGCCTCTAGCCGGTGAAGTGAGTCATGATAGTGTACCGAGAGATTTTGAGTACACCATGGTTACTGCGTACCTCCCAAAGGGGATACACACAGTTCGAGCGTAGCAGGACAATATCGCAGTGTTGAAGTTTAGCGACTTCAACTTAGGGGACCACAAGAATCATAGTACACTTGCCCCGTATAAATACTTGACCAAGATGAAGGGGAAGAACTTGAAAATAATCCCCCAGCTGTGGACGATGAACCTCGCGCAGTCCACCCTATTTAACGTAATGAAAATCCCACACTTTGGAAGGCACCAGGAAGTTAACACCTGTGTCAAGCTCCTACTTTCATGTTACCATGGCGGCTACTTATGGCTAGACCGTCGTATCATAGTCGATCTGACATTGATCCATAGGATCACTGGATTGAGTATGCAAGGACCCGACCCACATGATTTCTATCCAGGGGAATCCACAGATCGCGCGTTAGCACAAAAGATCAAGGATATCTACAACGATGTTGAGAAGGGGACATGAGGCTACAAGGTAGCCTCCATCGAGAATGGCACAGTGCGCCTAGTAGGTCAATTAATTGCAGGGAATCTAGTAAGAAAGAACAGACCCACGCAGGTCACAGGCTTTGTTGTTGACCTCGCGGGGAAATGCGTGGAAGGCGTACATATGAACTGGGCGAAGTACCTAGTTAATCAGCTAGAATTAGACTATCGTGAAGCATAGGATCAGGGCTATGAGTTCCACTTTAGCTGGCTCCTGATCCTCATCACATTTGTTTCTTGGGAGATGCCAGAAGGTGCGAACTTCCCAGACATTGAACCATTTGATCCACTCGCTGCGAAGTTCACCACACTCTGGTACTCGAGTGACATGGGAAAATAGTGGTAGTCGAACATTGTCTTTCACACATACTACCTCCAGCTAAAGAGGGATATTGAATCCAAACCTTGCATGACGTTGAACACCCTACAACACTTCTGACCCCTCATGAATTTTTTCGAAGATCGATACTTCATCTATATTACTGCGCAAGGAAACGAACATAAGGAGGATATTCAGTCGTACTACAAGCTCACTGAAGAGGACCTCGAGCAGATAACTAAGGAATGGTCAACCGACTTCCTTATCGCCGCTGACCCTACAGAGATGTCTAATCCTAAACTTGACAGCCTGGAGGCCACTCACATAGAACATGACACACCCAGAACCAGTAGAAGGAAGAAAACCGAAGAAGTCCAAGAATTAAGAAGCGCCTCAGAAAAGACTGCTTCAACATCACTTGGCTGAGGGGGTGATGATGAGGTATAAGAGATCAATGGAAAAGAATATGAGCATAAGCAAGGTGAAGTAACACCGCCCAAATATGAGGCTGATCCTTTGAAGAAGAGGAAGGTTTCTCCCCCGAAACTCTCTTCTTGGAAGAAATCCAGAGCCACTGTGACTAAGATGAAGACTGTTCTCACTGTCGACGACTTTGACTTCATCATCGCAGTTGTAAATGATGCCTCACATGAAATATTGCAGAAACAAGAAGCCAAGCAGGAGGAGATTTAAGAAAAAATTGAGGTCGAGCTCTGAGGAGTACAACAGGCCCTTCAATCCAGTCGTGCAGTGTCCACTATGCCCATGCCATCAGGAGAACCAGAATTGGGAGATGAGCCAACCCAACTTTGATGACTAGTTGATGCGACCAAAGCTCACCTTCTTCATGCACAAGAAGAAACAGAACAAGCTACCCAGGCCTTGAAGCAAGTGAAAGAATTAATAGTAAAACAATGTCGAGTTGTAGAGCAGGAGAAGGTTTCCCTCCAGACAAAGTTTGAAGAGGAGAAAGCATAGATTCAACAGGAAAAAGAACAGTTGCTCGTAGAGCAACTCGAAGTGCAAGAAGTAGTCAACATAGCACTTCGCTCTATGACAGACTTAGAACCAAAGGCATAACACCGAGTCATGCATCAAGTATACCAGCTCGCAGAAGCTATCCAACAACTACATCAAAGAATATCAGACTTAGAGCTCCATACGGTGCCCGACACTCTGTAGGATGTGAGGGATCAAAGGGATGCAACTGCTCGAGGCAGAATTGAAAGAATCAAGGGCCTCACCCTAGAATGTAAACAACTGAGTGATCGTAGTGCCCAAATGTATGAGAGACTCACTAAGAATCTAGAACTGAAGACACTAGAGTCACAAATCCAAGAGGCGAAGTATCAAGTAGAAACAATACAGGCACAGTTGAACCCCTGTCAGCTGTTGAAAGAATGAAGCAATCCCAAGAGTAGTGCACTGCTCAACAACAGGTCCATGCCATTCAGAGAAAAGTCATGGAAGTGACTCAGAGGCTCCAACCTATACAGGATGAGGCTTTCCAACTGTTCATATAAATCATAGGTCGAGGAGCATAACTAGAACAAGTCGTCACTGCATCAGACCAACGCCTAGAGGGACCTGTCAATGAAGTTGTTATCCAAGAGTTTGTTGAACAGGAGGTCATGGAACAACAATAAGTTGAAGCAAATCGAGCCAATATCGAGGCTTTTGAGGCATAATTATCCAGATCAGAGTGACTCAGGACGAGTCACAGGTGAGTGTTGGGGGCCTGTTGGCCCTTGACCAAGTTTGAGGATCCTTGGTCATGTTTGAAATATTTTTGGGACTTCGACAGGATGTTGAAGGTGGAGCGCAAGACGAAGAAGAGATCATAGGATATCGGCCCCCTTTTAGGGATTTTTGGGATTTTGGATTATGTAACGGTATGGGGATGTCGGCCTATGGGTTTACCCATGTTTAGGCCTGATTTTGTAA
>SNQJ01S0079020.1:4689-14775 GCA_010110895.2 Picea sitchensis | reverse complement strand
TATGTTATTTATTTGTTATTATTTTGTTGTGTAAATGGATATTTGAATGTTATGTGTCTTCATTGGTTAATTGAATAGTTGTATTCATGTCTTAATATTTGTTGTTAGATGCATGGTATTATGGGCATGCTTGCCCTTGGGTTATTTTATATGTATGGGGTCATTTTTAAAGTTTGTATTTATCAAGTTAAGTCATTTTCCATAGTGACAAAACTTGTATTGGGTGTTGGGTATGTTACAGAATGGAATCAGAGCTACAGGTTCAAACATTAATCCAGTATGGGCCAGAATTAGCATGCAGAAGCTAAAATTGCAAAGTTAAATTTCAGAGAATGTCTAGAATGTGGTTGTCAATATTTTTCCAAGCAAAAGAGTGAGGAGATTACCTATAATTTCAGTGAATTCAAGTTCAGGGACTAAAATACCCAATTTTAACCTCTAAATATGCATGTGTTATTGGTCAAATTCTAGAAATTATAGTGTAGCCATGAAGAATTTGGAAAAATTGGTAAAAAAACCCAATTTTTGTAGTTAAATTGGTTGAGAATTCGACCTAAGAGAATCGAATTTTGGGTGCAAAGGTATATTTTATACACACCATTCCTAAGTCAGTCATTAGAAATCTTAAATTTGAGTTCCATGGCGTCCCCAGCAAAATTTTGGAATTATGTATTTTTGGAAAACAAGAAAAAAATTCGAAATTTGGGAAATTTTGGGTTTTTTTTGTACATGACGTTAGCATGATGAGGAGGACAGATGGCAGTGACATGGAAGAGGTTAATTGTATTTCCATGGTGATAGAGCCATGGTGGTAGTTCCACAGTGGTATTTGGAAGCACGGTGGCATGTGACATGGGAGACACATGAGGCAGTGGTATGGCCAAACCATAAACCATTATCGCATGAAAAGCAAGCGGTTTTGACCGGGGACCTTGTACCATGAGAAACCACTCAGATTGTGCCATGTAGCATGGGGAAAACCATTTTTTCACCCAAAAATAATGTTAATTTTTATGCATGTTTGGGATGCAACATGGGCTTTCTGTCGTCGATCTCGCCAGATCTTAACCGTTGGATCTGGGAATTGTGCAAGTTTGTGTGCACCAAGGAAAAGGTTCATGATGGGACGCTCCCATCCCCACGGCCAATGAAGGGGTTTCACGTGGAATTTTTTCATACAGGGTGGGACCCTTGTCCCCTCTAGGGTCATAGATGTGCCATCTCGACATGTGGGGCCCATAAAATATTAATATTTTATTAATGTTTAAGGTCGACGTAAGAGAAAGAGGAGAAAGAAGGGAGAGAAGGTTGATGAGGAAGGTCAGGAGTGTGACATGGAATCATGTCATGTTCCATATGGACCCATAATTCCACATCAACAGCGACGTCAACAAAAGTGCCACGTAAGAAAAATTGTTCCAGTGTCAAAAAAAAATATGGAGCCATTTTCGTATTTTGGAAATAATTGGGGAAGATTAATTCATGTTGGGATGAAACTTGTAGGTTTTGTATGCAACAAGGAGATATACAAAATTTCCAAAGATGGACATTTCCCATTTCTTCTTCATTTATCAGAAAATACAAAATAGGTGTTTTTAAAGATCTGGATCTAGATCATTGGCAAAGGTCTAGATCAAGATGAAATTCTTGGAGAGAGTCCAGAAAGAAGGCACAAAAATAAACCAGTAAATAACTAAATAAATCCAAAGGGGATTGGAATGGGGATGTTGAAATAGGCCAAAATCAATTATTTTGAGTTATCCCAAAGGTGCACAGCTTGGGATAGCTTTTTTGGCTAAAAATTCTAAGTTTGGGAAAAGAGGTGAAAAATGACAAAGTTGTCATTTCCATATTGTTTTAGTTTTTGACTAGAGAATCAAAATGAAAAAATGAGAGTTGTTATGAGTTCCCTGTCATGATTTTATCTATGCCTCATACAAAAAAAATTATGGTTCCTGACAGATTTACTTCTACAAGTGGCAGAAGTTGGTGTATGGGATTAACTGCACCAGAATGAAAAAATGTATAAAAAGGGGCAAATTAGTAATATTCATATGAACATAACTTTCTAATCGAAACTCAGAATTGAGAAAGAAAGTATTCATTGGAAATATCTTGGAGAGGAGAATCCATTTATCAACCCAAAAAATTGATCTAGGTAGTTTAAGTTACAATCAATGCAAAGGAAGATTATTGTTGACCTTAAAGGGAAAAATTGTGCATATGTTTCCAGAATTGTAAATTATAGTTTCAGCTAAAAAATGTTGTTGTATAAACATTTATTAGAATATTAAGGTTACATATGGAACATAGAAGTTTTAGAATGAGGTCTATATATATGGAAGGTGCAAGATAAATCTGCAGATATGAGGAATAGGCAAGTACAGTTCTTCAAAATGAGCATGTGATTTCTTTAGGAAGTTGCAAGAACAAGACATGTAGACTCTGTGAGAAATATGAAAGACCTACAATGAGAATTTAATGTGGGAAAATAATGTTATATGATATATGTGCATATCAAATGTTGATGACGAGTAAGAAAGACCATCTAGAATTCATGATATTGCATGTGCAGTAAGTACACATAGAGGTTCAAAGCATGGGAATACGAAAGGTGGTTTAAATAGCATGTAAAAGGGTTTGAACCTTGGTATTAAGTATGAGTAGAGTGATCCAGGTGGATATTGGTGGCCACCCACCTATTCCAACTCGCTTCTCTTGATAGTTTTACTTCAGCACGTTCTTCTGTATTCTTTGTAATTGTGGGTTCTACACTTTCAGGGTTGTCTGAAGCCCTATACAGCTTCCAGGTGGATATTGGTGACCTCCCACCTAATCCGATTGTCTTAGTTTGGAATTTTTCATGCCAGTACATATTTTGTACTTCCAGGGTCGTTTTGGGGCCCTAAACAGTATTTTTTTGGCTTGCCATAGTCAAATTGTAGACTAATTCAAATTTTGATGACATAATGTGTAGTTCTTGAAAATACCTTTCCAACGGGCTATCACGTGCCTAAAACGGAGGTTGTATGCAAAAGTTACAACCTTGGGAAGTTGAGGTACCAACTTACCCATCAGGGTCCACATAAGTTTTGGCGTTTCATCTCCTAGGTTTAGGTTTTTGGATGTCTAGGGTTTTGGAATTCATGAGTAATGTTAAAAATTCCACTAGAGCCTCATTCTAATCATTATGCTCAAATGAATTCATGTAGCAGCCACATATCTTCTCAGAGATAGCTACCACCATAAGAGAAAGTTGTTTTCAGTTCTAAAGTTTTACAGTTTCAACCTATTTTATTTATTCAATAGAAGTTATTGTTCATTGGATATATGTTGTTTTTCTTTGTATCTATGTGTTATTGTATTCAGTATGTTATTCATTTTGTTCTTCTCATAAATTTGGATCAGTGGTATCAGAGCGATTTTCTCTTCATTTATTTTTATTCATGCATGTCCCCAACAAGATCTGGGTACAAGATGTTGGGACTCGAACCAGTCAAGCCTTTGCAATATCGGTCACGTCGAGCATGAAAACAACCCATGGGGGATGAAAAAATAAATATGATGGAGCGGGAGATCATTTTAAAATGTTTCTCGAGGAATCCCTTGCATGACAAAGGAACAAAATGATGGACAACTTTGCACAGATCCTTTGGGGGCTACCCATGGGAGACACATATTCTCCAAGTGGCCATGCAACCCCCTCCAAGGTACAGGTAAATTTTGATATTCCATTATTTGAAGGACTGATAGAAGCAAATGTTGTAGATAAATTGTTGAATCTGCTCGAAGGGTATTTTTCAGTCCACAATTTTTCTGGTAGGGAAAAGAAATTACTTTTGCACTCCTCAAGGTCATTCCCCATGTTAAGGACTGGTGGGATACTTCCTTTTAGAAAAGGGCCATAGAGGAATATGAAATATTTGTGTTCTCCCCCATGTGGGATTCCTTCAGGGATACCATTAAAGAAAAGTATTATCATGTTGGAAGCTACGAGGACCAGTAAACAAGATGGACCACCCTCCGTCAGGAAAGGGACTAGACAGTACCATATTTCACCAATATTTTCCATACCCTTCACACCAAATTGGGTATCAAAGACTCTAAACAACATCTGGTGCTAAAATATCATGGTTGTCTGCATAGATACATTCAAACATAAATGGATTTTCTGGACATCGCATCATTGGGTACGAATTATAGATATGTTTTCAATATTGAGTAGAAATTTAAGCATAATAGACGAGAGTTTGGATCCGAAAACTCCTCACAGTCGATCAGAGAAAAGGAGGCCCCAACCCATAAATCAAGGGACACGGCAAATATGGTCACTCTCAAGAAAACCAGTCCAAGCTGCAACACAACAAGGGTAATGAGAAGTTGAAAAAGAACATGGGAAAATGGTGTGAATACTATAAAATCCCTTGTCACAACACCGAAGAATGTCGCTCGAAGAAGTCACTGGTGGTCGAACTGAAATCTTCCGAGTCAGAGCAAGATTCTGACTCTGAATCAAATACATAAGGTGGGAAGTGGATTATCTATGTCAAACCCAGTGCCACTGTCGCTACCATCAAATTCCATCCAAGCGAACCAGAAGAACCAGAGGAAAGGGAACGCCTATTTCACTCACAGATGTCGGTAAAGGGGGATCCACTTCCTTTCATTTTTGATAGCGACAATAAGAAGAACCTGATCTCAGCAAAGGTTTTCAAGTGGTTGAACCTGCCAATGACACTACACCCGCAACCCTACACCATTGGTTGGCTTCACCAAGGAATAGATCTTTGTGTCATCTAATAGTGTCGTCTTCCCTACGGCATCAATCCCTTCAAAGACAAGGTATTGTGTGATATTTCTCCCCTTGAATTTTTTGATGTTCTTTTAGGAAATCCATATTTGTTGAAGCGACATGGTGTGTATGAGTCTATACACTGCATTGTTATTATTACTTTGGGTAGACAATTGTACAGGATACCATAGGTAGCATCACCTACTATTATTTCTTTAATATATGTTAAGTAATGCAGTAAGGTCATTTCACAGACCAGGTAGAATTGTACATCAAGAGTAATCTTATTGTGCGTTGGGTATAGAATTGTGCGCGTCATTTTGATATTTTGAAGATATTAAAGTTAAATACATTTTAGTATTTGGAGGCTTGAGCCATTGCATAAAGTCGCAGGAGATTGTATTCTCCTTAATACTAGATAAGATTGTACAAATACTGAGCATCAGCTCTTATATGAACGTAACTACCATTTATTGTAATAGGACTAAGTAGATGAATGTCTTAAATGGGATAGGATAGTGTTTGAGTCGGTTAGAAGGAAATATCGTGAATCCACTTCCTGTATAAATATATGTAATTGATTCCCAAATGAGGTTGGTGAATTATTGTTAAGGATATTGCATTTGATTTGATTTTTTCTATTGCTAGGAGTTGTAAAGAAGAAGAAAAGAGCTTCATGGACCCATGTACATATCTTTATGAATGAATATGACAAGGAAGGATTGATTCCAAAGGTATGGTGTTGTCTATTTCTAAGTTCATGGGAATACATGTCATGTATATTTCTGTTTTATGTGTTTTATGTGTTTTATATGCCTAAGTATGCCTTATGGTTAAGTGAGGGAAACTTGGATGTTTCCATAAGTTTCAATTGTTTATCTTCTGAAAACTCTGGTGCAAGGAATGCACAAGTTTCTGCAAGGAGTGCAAGGACAGATTCAAGTCTATCTCAAAAGATCAGAAGAGATAGCATGAAACTTTGGAAAGACCCATGCAAGGTGTGCATTGGGCAGACACTCAGTTGAGTGTAGAGGAGATTGATTCAGTAAATGCAATGAGTTCGTGAAATTCCTTCAATACCATTCAAAGTATTGGATAAAATGAGTGCAAGGAGTGCACAGGAGCGACTTAGAAAAGTTTTTAAGTATAAAAACTTTTGAATTTTAGAGGAGTGTGTAGAAGGCATCTGAGGTTCAATACACCTCGTGTGGTTAAAGATCAAGAGGATTAGAGGAAAAAATATTCAAGGAGGGAGGCTTTATCTTCATTTTGAAGGTTGAACGATCAAGATCTATTCGGGAAGAGTTGGGAACAACAACGATCGTTGGATCTGGAGAACTAGCATGGGGTTTAAATATTTTAAGCCCTGAAACTTCGTGAGTCGATCTGAATTCATGTGTTGGACGCAAAGGAGACAGAACTCTTGGAGTTCCAAAGTTTGGAGTCAATCTAGACCATTGATCAAGGGGGGCACGTGGCGTCGGATCATGAATTCTCACGATTGAGTACTCCAGAGGAATCGGGGTATAACTTGTTGTGTATCAAGAACTCCCAAAGGCTAGAGTTATTCTTGACTGTTGATCATAAAAGGTACACATGGAGGGTAGATCTTTCCTTCACTATTTAGGAATTCAGAGGTTGTGAGAGGTGGCAAGGCAGAAAAACCCACAGTCCCAAATCCTGGAGTAGATCCAGGCTGTCCATCCATCAAGATGTAGGAGCCGTAGATTTGGAGCCTTCGCGAGTTTGCCAATCCAGTGATCTAGAGGATAGAGCATGTTAGACATCCAGAACTCCCAAAGCCCAGAGTCCCAGAGTGGATCGTGGTCGTTGGTGATGGAGAAGTGCAATCCATTGATTTGTGATATGTGAATATTCGTCGGTTCGGCACTCCGATGGATTTGTGAAGAAATGCTTCAAAAATTTCCAAAGCCCGAAGTTGGGAAGTTGATAAAGGTCATCGATCTGTGGAAGCACCGGGAACCATCCGATCAGGTCTGAAGCTCAGCTCTATGGGAGTAGACAATGTTGGAGAGGGCAGAATCGTTGAAGCCTGAATTCCTGAATTATTTCCCCACCGTAGATTTCAACGGGTGTTGTGAACCATTGATCCCTGTAGCTATTCAGTGCTTCGTCAATTTGGCATTAGGGAGGAATGCAGTGCAAGTTTCTTGAGACTCTCGAAGTGCGAGAGCTCCGAAGTCCCGAATTCTTCGAAGGAGGGAATTTTAGCCCATGGTTTTGGTCCACAGTCCCTTGTAGGACTTCGTCGGTGCCTTAGGGTCCCGAATTGAATATTTTTCATTCGGGAAGGAGGATTTAGAGTTGTGGTAATTGTTTTAAGGGCTCATTAGGGGCCTACGAGATGATCCATCTCTTGAAACAAAATGATCCTAGACCTGGAGGTCGAGATGACCCAAGGGAGTGGGTGGGGTTTTGTATCAACTCTCCTTACCCAATCTAAAACAACCATTCAATATTAAGATTGATGCATTTGAATATGTTGTAGGCGCAGTTCTCACTCAGCACGGTTGTCTGGTAGTATACCATAGTGAGACACTCTCAGATACTGTCCAGAAATACCCCACCTATGAAAAGAAATGTATTCCATTGTACAAGCTTGTCGTCAATGAAACATTACATTCTGGGAAAGGATACAATCATCCAAACGACTCACAAGCCTCTGCAGTTCATACAGACATAGGGGAAGTTGCAAAACGACCGCCATCAGAAGTGGTCCAACTATCTGCAACATATCCATCTCAACATCAAGTATAAGACAGGGAGAAAAAATCATGTCGTTGACTACCTCAGTTGACCTCCTATGGTTGCACTCACCACCATGCTCCATTCCTATGGGCATGAGGCATTTGAGTGGCCCAAACTTTATCAGCAAGATCCAGACTTCACCACAACCTATCATCTCTTGGGTACAAGCGCGAATGTCACTGATTTTCACATTTAGGACGGATTGTTATGCCATCTGGGCCATCTCTGTGTTCCTTCAAGCGAGCGTGCAAAGCTGATTTAGGAGGCTCACTACGGTCAGATGGTACGACATTTTGGCATGGAGAAAACTGTGGTCATTCTATAGAAACATTTGTGTTGGCCAAAAATTCAATAGGACGTCAACAAGTGTATCAGATCTTGCACTTCCTGTGCCATTGCCAAGCCATACATCAAGAATAAAGGCTTATACACCCCTCTTCCTACTCTTTAGAGGCCTTGAGAATCCATCTCAATGGATTACATGTCTGGCGTTCTGTCAACCAAGCAAGGAAATGATTGTGTATTTGTGGTGGTTGATCAATTTTTGAATATGGCCATTCTCACAGCCTGTAAGAAGAGCATCACAATGGCAGATATTGCCAAGCTCTTCTTTGAATGAGTCTAGGTCCATTTTGGGATACCAAAGACCATAATCTCTGATCAAGATAGGAGGTTCCTCAGCACATTTTGGTCAAGTCTATGGTCATTGTTGGACACCAATCTCACTAAATCCATTGCCTTCCACCCTCAAACCGATGGCCAAACATAGGTCATCAATTGGATGACTGTGCACATCATGTGCATGTATAACTCTAAGCATACGCTTACATGGGATGAGATTCTTCCCTACATTCAACACAGCTACAACATGTCTCTCCATAGCTCCACCATCCATAGCCCCTTTTAGGTGGGGCTGGGATTCCAACCCTTGGGTCCCATTGATGTTGCACTACCTATTGCAACAACAGAGACAAATTCTTCACATGTTCAGTCTAAGGCTAAAAAAACCACCAAATTCATTAAGCGGATTCAGCACATCCGCCAACAGGTCCATGAAATTTTGCAGAAATCCACTGCTAAGTGCAAGCAATGCCATGATCAACACAGGGTACCACACAAGTTCCAGGTGGGAGACAAGGTCTGGTTACATTTGTAGAAATAACACCTTACAGGACCCCATCGAAAGCTTCGTTGAATTTTCTATGGGCCTTGCACTATCACCAAGGTTATGGGTGACAATTCTTTTGAGCTCAACACTCCCCCATTCCTTGGCTTGCACCCAATGTTCAATGTGGACCTCCTCCGACCATGTTTTCCACCATTATTGGACACCTCATAGATCGTAGAACAGTTGAAACCAATAGAGTTCAACCTTAACTGCATGGAATAGGCATCCACTAATCAGATAGTGGAAACACATGTGAAGGGCACTCGCTAGCAGAGGATTCAGCTTTATCGGGTTGTCAAGGTAGGGCAGCTCCTGCACCAAGGCAAGTGGCTCACCCGGAGCCAAATTCAGCAGAAATTTCATCACCTGATGAGCGAAATAAACACAATAGAGACCATTGCTTCCTAAGGGGGGAGGACTGGTCCAGGTGGATATTGGTGGCCACCCACCTATTCCAATTGGCTCCTCTTGATAGTTTTAGTTCAACACGTTCTTTTGTAATTCTTTGTAATTGTAATTTATACACTTATGGGGTTGTCTGAAGCCCTACACATATTCCGGATGGACATTGGTGGCCACACACCTAATCCAACTAGATTAGTTTGTAATTTTTCATGTTAGTACATCTTTATGTACCTCCAGGTTCATTTTGGGGCCCTAAACAGTGTTTTTTTTGTTTGCCACAAATAAACTGCAAACAAAGTTAGACTTTGATGGAATAATGTGTAGTTCTCAAAAATACATTTCCAATGGGCTATCACGCACTTAAAATAGAGGTCGTATGCAAAATTTACGACCCCGAGAAGTTGAGGTACCAACTTACCCATCGAGGCCCACATAACTTTTTGCTTTTCATCTCCTATGGTTAGGTTTTTGGATGTCTAGGGTTTTTGTTGGACAACTGAGAGGGGGGGGTGAATCAGTTGTTACCGTGCTTAAACAATTATGCTTCTTTTAAACTCTTTGCTGAAACACTAAATGATTATCACAATAATGCAGGGAAATAAACAATGGCACATTCAGCATCAGTCACATATATGAGAAACACAGAGACAGATATTTCCTGAGGAAACCCATACAGGGTAAAAACCTCTTTTCTTTATGTTAACTCCCAAAATAGCACCATCATTTTGGAAGGGTTTTACGGTGGATAGCATGGCTATTGATAGTTTCCTCAACTCATTGTTAAGTCTTTTAGCTGCAAAATTTTAGATTTTTGGTTTGACTTAAAAATAATTTGGATTGTAAAGTCTTCTTTTTTCAAAATCGTCATTTTTTACTTTCCACAGCTAACTTGGTTTCAAAGGTTCATTGTGCGCTGTGGAAAGTGCCCACTTTCAACAGCTAAGGAGATCGT
>SNQJ01S0079018.1:36031-50883 GCA_010110895.2 Picea sitchensis | reverse complement strand
AGGCACACTAGTTCAGTGGGAGTTCACTCACTAGTTCTATTTTAGACTTTCTAATCTTAGACTATCATTATTATGCATGCATTCCTAATTATAGGATGTCATTTCCTATATGAGTGAAGATCACTCACTCATTAATAAGATAATAATATGAAGTGATTGTCATTCTTCATTGTATATCTCTCTTCCTTTTATTGATAAGCTTTGTTTGTGTATGCTTTAGCTAGATCTCCTTTGCATGTTTTCATGAAACACTGACAGATATTAACTAAAATTTCAAAGAATTCCTTAAATTCAAGCCTTGTAGCACTTTTTCCCTTGCAATCTGACACCTTGACCCATGGAGGGATTTTCTCGACTATCCTTATTCTGCACATGTCTCATTTCACCGATCATGATTATGTTCCATGCACTTGGAACTAGTTTGTTTCCCTGCGACTCTCATTCCTCCTTTGTATGTAGAATTCTTTTATTCTTTTTCAAGCTCATTAAAATTTTGAAAAAGACAAAAAAATCAAATATTCCAAAAAGATGGGACATGACATACATTCTCTTTTATCAGCAGCAAGATAGTCCGCATTGGACAAAGCACATTTTTCCATTTTTTCGCCAAACATTCAGATCTAGTATGACCTTCAGAAGGTGTTCTTGTTACACAGAGTTGTTTCCTCCTCTATTTGGTTACTCTTCCAAACATATGGATATTTTGTAGTTCCTTATGCATCAGATAATTATGTCAATACTATGTTTCCTTAGTCTCATCATTTTATTGTGCTTTTTTCCAAGGGAGTTTTTATCCAACCTGATTCGACCATTCTACAAGTTAGCTCTTGACTTTCATGAGTCGACCATCCCGAGAGTCTAGTCAAGATCGAATTCAAAATCAATGAAGTTATGTTAGTAATGATCGATATCCTCTAGTATTTCCCTGAAATCATGTCGAAGACTTTAGGGTAGTGAGTCTTACACTCCTATTGTACTCCGACCTAAGCTTTTGAATATCCTGAAGTTGTTTCTCGGGATATGAAGTCCTCATCCCAAACCACAAGAATCAATGATTATTTAATATTCATATCATACTGTACTTGTATATATTCAGATGATCTTGATATGTAGATCCGTTGTGTATTGTTTTCATAATAAATTTATATGGACATTTATATTTTTTCTAGTAGTCATATATCACATGTGTCTTTAGTGTACTTGACTGGAAGCCATTCTTATTTCATCCAGAGCATGGGTATGCCCACCTTAGAGAGATTATCATTTTTTTCAAAAGGTATGCTCACTAACACTCGTCTCAGGATCACTCAACTTCGTGCCTTCCCACTGTCTAAATACATTGTAAGGTATTTCGGCCATCATTTTCTCTTCTGACCTCACACATTATGGGGCATCTTTTATAGTCCAAAATTCCTTATCTATGCATAGAGGACATTGGCCCTTCCATTTACATACTTTGTCAAAATATTGTTGAGGCTTCCTTTTAAAAAACCATTTTTTAGATAGTGCACACATCTTGTTGCACTAATAGCCTATGTACACACATGTGGTGCATTCTAGTTAGTCTATGTACACATGCGTCCTCCAAAAGTTTAGTTAGTCTAGATATCCCTTGTTTACCTCCAAAAGTTGCAAAAAATATAAAATTGTGTGGAATTCGGTGGATTTTACGGGCTAAGGAGGGTTTCCTAACTATTTTACCCCTTGTATCCCATACTCAAACCAAATAAACATATTTTTATCATATAAAAAAACCTCTTGGGGAGTCATTTATGAACATGAGAAAGATAATAAGAAAACTTTTCCAAAATCCCTTCCCTTTCTTAGCCCAATATTTCCATACTATTCTGAGTTTCAACCTCAACATTTCCCTCCAACCTTTCTCCTTATGCAACCCTTCCTCCTTCCCTTGGTGATATGTTGGTTTCAAGAAGCTAATGTGGGATTGATGCGCTTTTAGCCATGACAGAGGATCCCATACTTGGTTCGTGGAGCAGTTTCCAACAAAGGTTGTAATACTTTTTATCTTGTATTTGAATAAAAGAGTTCATCCTTATCCCAAAACCCTATGTTTACATTATTTTGTTAATTTTTTCATTTATATCTTTGTCTAAACTTTTAAAGTGGTTAGTAGAGGTTGCATATGTTGTTTCCTTGTATGCCCAATATTTTGCAGGTCATATTTGGGAGGAGATCCACGTTTTAGGAGGTGACAACAAGAAAAATAGGTCTACACCAACCGCAAGGACTAACAGGGCACTCATTAACTCTATTTTCTTTCTCTCTCGTCACTTTGTTTAGATGGTTTTGGGGTATCTTAAGGGTATAACATTCTTTTAAGGGAGTTAGTGCTCTTCATTTACCTTATACCCAGTATAGGGGGATTTTCCCCATATAAAAGTGAGAGGTAGAGTCTGTGAGGAGAGAACTTGAGCATCTCCGACATCAAGATGAGTATTACCAAGACAATACTCAGGCGATCCTTTTCATAATCATTGAGTTCCAAGAAGGTTGCAATCAAGTTAAATTGCAGAGAGACATTTTTATGGATCAAGTTCTGAACTACTAGGATGATACTTCACTAGGAGTGATATCACATAAGGACATGATGAGATGGTATGAAAGTTCACAAAATACCTTGGCTCAGATCAAATATATCAAGGAAATCTATAAGGGTCAAGGTGAATAGGAGCACAACATCATGATGCTCATAGATGATAACTTGAAAAAATTCTAGAAAGTTGTAGAATATTGGACCCATTTGGTGATAGAAATAAATCAAAATATCTAGGATAGGTGGGAAGAATATTTGAGGAATTGGGATAAGATAAATAAAAGAATTGGATACATTCAACTCCTTGAGTTCGACATTCCCAAATACTTCGCAGACCTAAATGAAATAGTCAGGAAGCTCAATGAGAAAGACTATAATTTCAAATCCGATGACCTTGAGAGTACAACGTTGGAAAAGGGACAAGTGACAAAGTGCATCAACATGATGATATGGGAATCGATGGTTTTGTAGTAGTTGAGTGCCAAAACGGACTAGTTCAAGCGTTGGGTGATAGAAATGAAAGATAATCTCAACACACCTATGAAACAACATTGATTCCCATATCTTCATACCTGTGAAGATATTTTCATCTAGTGGTCCAAGTATGACAAACAAAATCCTTTGAGACAATGAAAACATTATTGGAGCATGCACATGGATGAGTCCGCCTTACTATCTTTTTTATTTACTTTAAGTGAACTATTAAGCTAATTTTAGTATGTTTATTTTTTATAAATAAATGCATTGACCTTGTTTTTGAGGTTTGATGGTATTGGTAAGAACTTGGGAGTTAAATAAATAATTATTTTGAAGTTTGATATAGAAGCTCAGAAAGAGCTGAAGACAATTTTTTTCCAAGCTTGTGGATAAAAAATGATATGTAGATTTTTCTGTAAAGAATTATCAAATATAGTCATTTTAGTAAGATTATGATTACATTAAGTTATATTGAATGATTATAGTTGTTGAATGAATGTTGGTTTAAATTCGATGGTGTTTTAACTTATTACATGGGAACAATATGAAGAACTATTTTTGGTTGATTTGTGTTTGATTAATAATAGTATTATTGCTAATATTTGCTATGGTCATATATTGTTTACATACCAATAGCCAATGGTTATCCTGTGCCTAATTTTATTCATATTTATCCATCTAATTTATTTATATTTATTGCATGTTTGAATATTAAAGAATAAAATCCCAAAATGAGATACATAGTGAGAAAGGAAACTTTCCAAAACAACATTTAAATCCCATCGAAACTCGTTGGATCATAAATATGGATAATCACACTAATAAAAATAGGGAAGAGTCTGATTGGGCCTCATCTATGGGTGTGATTCCTTCTATTGATATAAATGCAATTTAGACCCCTCATTAGGATGCATCAAAACAGGAGGACTAGAGAGAAGGATATGCTTCGGTAATAGAGGGAGCATACAGTCAAGAGGATTGGAGTTCATTTGAGGTAGAGGAGACATAGTCACTTCTAGTGTGGCATAAAAAGTTACATCTAGACGATGGTCGATGGGATACCTCCCTTGCTAAGAGGGAGTGTTTTTTATTCTATCTTTAGTAGGTTTTCTCACAAGAGGCAAAGGTATATTGAGAATGTGGGAACCTTCTTTGGAACCAAATCAGCCCTTTTGTTTTAGTGAAATCAATCTCGTAATGAGGCTAGACACTCATGGGAAATTTGATGGGAATTGTGGGCTTATGATGGGATTTAACACCCACAAAGAGGAATACAATATTCTAATTAATTGTTGACTTTATAAGGGGTGCCCAAACTAACTCATTGGAATTGTATATAAAGGAGAGAGGTCATTTTGAAATTTTCTCATTGTAGAAGAATGGAGTTAGCGTAAGTGATTCTACACTTGTGCTAGATGGCTTGGTGTTTTTTAGTAAAGGAAAATTTTTCATGGTGCAAAATATGGCATGTTAGCACTCCGTAATTTCTCTGGCTGAAGTAGAAATTGACAGAGGTAACCACAAAACCACTTGGATTCAAGGATATATCCCTCCAATACTCAGAGAGGGATCTCTCTGCATGATCTATATTTGTTTGTATTGGATATTAGGCTAGTTATGAGAGAAGAAGGTTTGTTTTTGAGTTTTTGGTTGAGACAATAGAAGAGGGCCATTGGGAAAAATGGAGTCAAAAAGGTTTAAGGTGATCAAATGAAGGAATAATTGAGGTCATATGTAACAAGGAAAGGTAGTCATGTTAGTGGATCCTTGTTGTTTTTTATATGGGAAAATAAGAATAGATCAGGTTTCACTTCAAATGCAGAGCAATACCACCTGAATTCTACATTCAAACTTCAAAAGAAAACATGAATATATTTTTAAGCCAGAAAAGGGTGTTTGAAACAAATCTTGAACACAATATTCATATAAATAATAAGGAAAGAAATAACATGTGAAACCAGAGAAGAAAATATTAAATCAAGAGGAACTTCACCACATAACTATGACATAGGAATCTTGAAACATAATGTCTTTGTATTCATAAAAAAATATCACTTACAACCTCCTCAAAATATTTACAATAGATGATAATATTTCTATAACATACTTCCCTTCAAGTCCAACCCCTATGCCATATTGCAACCTATCTTTTATAGTGTCTCATTACATTCAGATCCTACAAAGTAGCAGATCAGATCCCTTCCTTCACTGTTTCTAGATGTTTCTAAAAATACCTAGTTAATGATCTTACCCAAAATAGAGATTTGATCTCCTTTCAAAATCGTCCCATACAACTTAATTTTATACAATATATTTGATTTTTACCACTGAAAGGGTAAAAATTGAAATAACTTCCTGCTAACTATTATCCTAAAACTAGGGAAAATCAAACAAAATCCCAAGAAAAAGGATATGCTTTGAATTATAAACCATAACTAATCCGATATTAACTTGACAACAACATTGTGAGGATGTAATGTAACTGGAAAATCATTCTGGAAACCTTCGAGCACTTTGAGGAATCTATCTTCCTTGATCTTAGGAGATTTATGTTCTTTTTGTTCATAACAGAACTTTCGACAACTAACGAGGTCAAAACATAATGTATTTAGATGCTGATTTTCTGGTAATGATTTTCGGTAGCTAATTACGGACTTTGAAACTGATCTTAGCTGGAGAAAAATGTAACTTCTCCGAATTGGTAAAAAATGGTTGATTTTGATCATTAACCCTTCTTCATCTATCATAATCACCTCATCTCATATCAATGGAAGCTTAAGATAGAGTATCAAGGTTGAGATGAGATTTAGGTTTTAGCTTTTTGTGGACAAGCTTGAACCTCAAAACCTTGTTCATGTTCTGCATTTTTCTATTCCGTTTGAAGAGCTTCTTGTTCTTATGCTTTACAATCTCATATTTAAAGGCCAACTGATCCAATGCAGAACCAACTTTGAGAGATGATTTTCTAAGAGTCTCATTCTCTCTTTTTAGATGTCTTTCTAATACCTTTAACTCATCAAGTTCTTCTTTCAGTTTTTGGACCATAGGTTTTTTTCTAACCTGTTTCTTTGATGATGTTCCAGGTATTCCCTCTTCTGGAGTTTCCATTTTTGCAGCTAATGGTTGGGTTTCCATTCCTATATCTAATGGTTGGGTTTCCATCTCTACAACTAATGTCTCTGAATCTAAATCTGAATATGGAAAATTTAGGACATTTTTTACTGTATCTTTTCCTTGATTCTCTGCATTTTTCCCAAAATCTAGCTTCCTCTTTGTTTTCTGTGATTTTGACGGGGAAACTTGTGATGCAATTGCTACAGGTGACAATGATCTCCTCTTTCTTTTGCTTGTTCTTGGGGAAGTTAATTGTTGGGAGGAAGTTTCTCCTTTCTTTGGTTGAACTTCTTGTCAAAATTATCCCCAAAACAGAATATAATCCCAAGTCTTATTCCTTTTGTTGAGCTCCGCTAACATTATTAGTTTGATCAGGCCATGATGAAAGAAACTATTTCTAGCCTTCTGAGGTTTGTATTGAACTTTGGAAGCCATATTGGTAAGACTCTTAAGAAGGTAAAATGGAATATTCATAGGTTTCTGACCAGTGAAATGAAGGAGAATTTTGAAGTGGTAAAGCATGGTACTTTCATATCTCACCTCACAAGTGATGTAAACCTGAATCATTTTTAACAATGTTTTCCATTTCTCCTCCAAGTAGATCCTGGGAATATCCTTTTTCCATTTCATATTTTGATGCTCTTCTTTGAGAAATGACATGAAATCAATTTCCTTGATTGAGGTAGTATTAAACCACCTTTCGCCTTCACCTGACATCTCTGTGGCTGCAACTACACTGACTTTATCTATATGCATCACAATAGGCCCAAGTTGAACTTTAAATCCATCAAAGCTTTTGGAAAATCCCTCTGTGACACCCTGATGGTACCCTTGGAGATTCTGGTAGAACTTTTGGCATCCAACATATTTGAATAATTCACAGGCCTCAGGGTGTGCCTCAAGGTATGAGTCATCCTGCAATTCCTTCTGAAGGAGAGCACCTCCTGTTGATATCTTCATCACCAGAACTGCTAAAAATGTTTTAAAATTGGGTTGATGATAGGGGATATAGGGTTTTTAAAGGATAAAGTTTGACTCAAATGAACATGAATGCGAGATAAAACAATGAGAGACAAGAACGATGCCAAAGGATGAAAGGTTTGGGTGACTGTGAGTCAATTTAACACAACCTTCATACAGATAATCGTCTGGTTCAAATGCATGAGAACGATCAGGATCATTTTTGGATCGATTAGATTATATCAGAATGATATATGGTTATGATCACTTGATTGTACATGGGATAAACAAATCATAATCCCTTCTGAAATTGGATGAATGATAACTAAAAGCGTTTTTGGCAGCATAACAACAAATCATGACTTGTGTACAACCGTCGATATGAGAGTGATAAGACCCTTTTTAAATCCTTGAGATATTCATTACTTTTGGCAGCTTATGACATACGTGAATAATCCTTTTATCTACCGAAATTTTTAACTTTCGGTAGCTAACGACTATAAGATTTCAACCTTTAGCTACTGAAAATCAAACTTTTTGCCACAATTAAAATGTGAACCAAATTCATGAAATCCCTGATTATTTCACTCTAAACCTTCAACAAACTCATATGCATGCATGCATCATAATTCAAACTGTGACAACATTGGATATACCTAGATATATGTTTGAAGCACTAGATATACCACTGGACCATTACCCTCGAACACCTTATCATGAAATCATCTTCAACCTGATCAGAAAAATTCCAAACTAGATGACTGGAAAACATATGACTATATTATAGGACCCTAACATAGGCTCTGATTGGGGTTGGGATCTCCTGAGGAGGTGTCAAGAATCTCAGATCTCCAGATTCGTAAATCAATGCCTTATCCATTTGGTTGATTCCACAACATGTATCTTGATTTTTCATGAAAACTCTGTGATTGAAAACTAACTGGTCATATACTCCAATCTTTGACTGATTTTTTGAAGTGAAAATGAAATAAAATAGACCACATGCTTGGCCAACAAGATTATTCGCATACTGGAAATATGATAATTGAAAATATTTTTATCTGGTAAACTTATTTATGCACATATAATCCGATTATAACCATTAGAATGCTTGATCTTAATCAATATGGAATATCCAATATAACCAATCAAAAATTGGATCTGGTACCTTGGATATTTCACTATTTTTCACCAAACTCAAAGACAAATCTATTAATGGTATCTGATAGATATTTCCAACTTGATCTTCATTACAAGGGACTTGGTAAATATGAAAAACAACATAAATGCTAGAAATGTATTCTAGCTCTGTGATGAACAACTTCTCCATATAGATGGCCACTGGATCAAGATAGACTTGAACTATTCCTGGGTATTCTGAGTCAGACAATTCAACTTCATGACCTAGTATTGCACATGTGCTCTCTGTGTCTTCAAACAACTCGGGACATGTTTGCACTTTATCTCATGAGATTTGTAATGATACTTCTTCTAAATAGGACAATGGAGTAACCTCTCTAATCATATCCATGTTATAATATCTTTTAAAATCATTACAGGTGAATGAGACCTGACTTTGAAAACACAAACCATCCAACATATCAGCTATGGGGTCATCTAGTGCTTTAGATGGTTGTAGAATTGGTTCTACTGGAACCTCGTGATTTCTACTGTGATTATCAACCAAAATGTGACCAATATTCCCTTTCACAATATGAAATGAATTAAATCATAAGGGCATGGAATAAAACTGGACCAACTCATCATCTTTTTCAGATTCATTGATTTCATCTGAGATTTGACGTTCAATGTGACTCAGGGACCGAACTTCTGGATTTGAAACAGGTTCTGTATCACCCCTTCTTTACTCAATTGGTTCATTAGAACATTCCTCATTATTATTATTCACAACCTGCTTGTAATTTTCTCTCAGAAGTGAGGAAAAACACAGAGGAAGGCATTTTTCACTTACTTGAAAACTTTCTGCATTTTCCTCATTGCGGTCTTGCCTAGTATGCATAGTTTTATTGTTATCTTTGCATTGTGATAAATGGGATTCTTCTTCCCATTAATATAGCGTTGGTTTCTATGAAAAATTAGCCTCAAAATCAAACATATAATCATCATCCTGATGATCATATCTGGGTAAATCATCTATATATGAAAGGTCATCAAACATGCACATCATCTTAGGTGATTGTTCCATCGTTGTCTAATTTTGAACTTCATCTTTGGCTATGTTGTGAATTGAGTACATGAAATAATCATTTGGTGGTTTTGGATACTGAAGCTAAGATGCAAAATGCTCGGGGACATTGATCGTTCTCATTTTTGGAACTAATGGAACATGAGGTATTTGAGCAACAAGTTCCTCTTTCCTGCTAATCTTATGCATCACTTGGTTGATTGTGTTTGTCAAAATATCTAGTTTTGTCTCTGAAGATATCAAATGCTCTTTTTCTATTTTATCCTTCTCCATTTCTTTCAACTTTTCCTTTTTTTTCAACATGTTATCTTCCACATAAACTGCAACATTTTTCATTTCTTCAAGGGTTGCAGAGTTCCTTTCTCTTAATTGGAATGCCATCTCTGGATCGAAGGCATTGGGTAATGAAAGTGATCTAATCCTAGGGGTGGCCTTATATTAACAGGAATTGAATGATATACCTTATTGAACCTGGCTGAAAAATGATTTAGTGTCTCCCCCGATTGTCTTTTCATGTGGTCATACTCTTCTAGGACGAGAAAAACATTTCCCATGATCACCCATCTATCAAGGGAAGCTTGCCTAAATTCATGAAAATCGCTAATGTTTGCAGCTAGAATATGCTTGAACCATTTTTTTCTGTACCTTGAAAATATAGGGAAAACATATTGATACAGACAACATATTATTCCACCTCAAACATATCAAGAAAATACTCGAGGATTTGAGTGTGTTCTTTAGAAGTGATCTTCGCATTTTCTCAATCAAACCTAGGCATATTGTTGCTATAATTTGCGGGGAATTCATGGAGAATAGGAGGTAAAACCATAGGCTTGTATCTATGTGTGACTTTTATAGGTATAGGAGTTAAATCGATAGGCCTATAACTATCTAACATTTTAACCAGAAAAGGAGATAAAACACGAGGCTTATGTCTAACTGGTCTTTCTACATGTATTGGAGTGTGTGCCAGAGCTATAGGGATGGTCTCAATATTTTGGGAATCTTCAGGTTGAAACTAATCAGTATTAATTTTAGGAATATACTCTTGACCAGGATCATAATAAGAGAGAAAATAATTACAGATAAAGACAAAAATGTCTTGAATACAATTTGAGCTTGAATACCTAATCTTTTCAAATTGCTTGTTCATGTTTCAGGTTCTTCCTCTAGTGGAGTCTTTGAATTGCAACTAATCTATATTTGATTGGAGTCGCTAGGTTGATGATTCAACCTTCTTGTGTCTGGTCACCATCCACCATCAACAACTAGATTTGGAGCTTGATATGTTTTATGAGTAAGGTTCCCGAGTATGGTCGCCATTATGTTAGCACTCCATAATTTATCAGGCTAAAGGAGAAATTGATAGAGGTAACCACAAAACCACTTGGAGTCAAGGATGTAGCCCTACAATACTCAGAGAGGGATCTCTCTATATGATATAAATTTGTTTGGATTGGATATTAGGCTATTTATGAGAGTAGAAGGTTTGTTTTTGAGTTTTTGGTTGAGACAATAGAAGAGAGTGATTGGGAAAAATGGAGTAAAAAAGGTTTAAGGTGATCAAATGAAGGAATAAATGAGATCATATGTAACAAGGCAAGGTAGTCCTGTTAGTGGATCCTTGTAGTTTGTGATATGGGAAGAGAATAATAGATTAGGGTTCACTTCAAATACAGAGCAGTACCACCTGAATTCTACATTCAAACTTCAGAAGATAACATGAATATTATTTTAAGCCAGAACATGGTGTTTAAAACAAATATTGAACAAAGTGATATTATAAACAATAAGGAAATAAATAACATGTGAAACCAAAGAAGAAAAAATTACATAAAGAAGCACTTCACCACATAACTCTTACATAGGAATCTTGAAACATAATGTTTTTGTATTCATAAAAAAATATCACTTACAACCTCCTCAAAATATTTACAATATATGATAATATTTCTATACCATCCTTCCCTTGAGGTACAACCCCTATGTCATATTGCATCCTATCTTTTATAGTGTCTCATTACATTCAGATCCTAAAAAGTAGGAGATTAGATCCCTTCCTTATCTGTTTCTAGATATTTCTAAAAATACCTAGTTAATGATCTTACCCAAAATAGAGATTTGATCTCCTTTCAAAACCGTTCGATACAACTTAAGTTTATACAATATATTTGATTTTTATCACTGAAAGAGTAAAAATTGAAATAACTTCCTGCTGACTGTTATCCTAAAACTAGGGGAAATCAAACAAAATCTCAAGAAAAAGGCTATGCTTTGACTTATAAACCATAACTAATCCAATATTAACATGACAATAGTATCTTGAGGATGTAATGTAACTGGAAAATCATTCTGGAAACCTTCGAGCACTTTGAGGAATCCATTTTCCTTGATCTTAGGAGATTTTTGTGCTTTCTGTTCATAACAAAACTTTCAGCAACTAACAAGGTCAAAACAGAGTGTATTTAGCTACCGATTTTCTAGGAATGATTTTTGGTAGCTAATTATGGACTTTGAAACTTATCTTAGATGGAAAAAACTGTAACTTCTCCGAACTGGTAAAAATTGGTTGAGTTTGATCATTAACCCTGCTTCATCTATCATAATCACCTCATCTCATATCAAGGGAAACTTCATCTAGAGTATCAAGGATGAGATGAGATTTAGGTTTTAGCTTTTTGTGGACAAGCTTGAACCTCAAAACCTTGTTCATGTTCTGCAATCTTCTATTCTCTTTGAATATATTCTTGTTCTTATTCTTTACAATCTCATACTTAATTGCCAACTAATCCAATGCAAAACCAACTTTGAGAGATGATTTTCTAAAAGTCTCATTCTCTCTTTTTAGATGTCTTTCTAATACCTTTAACTCGACAAGTTCTTCTTTCAGTTTCTGGAACTTAGGTTTTTTGCTAACCATTTTCTTTGATGATGTTCTAGGTATTCCCTCTTCTAGAGTTTCCATTTCTACAACTAATGGTTGGGATTCCATTTATACTTCTAATGGCTCTGAATATGGCAGATTTAGGAAATTCTTTTACTGTAGTTTTTCCTTGATCCTCTGTATTTTTCCCAAATTCTAGATTCCTCTTTATTTTCTGTGATTTTGATGGGGAAACTTGTGTTGCAATTGCTACAGGTGACAATTCTCTCCTCTTTATTTTTCTTGTTCTTGGAGAAGTTAATTTCTTGGAGAAATTTTCTCCTTTCTTTGGTTTAACTTATTGTCCAATTTATCCCCACAACAAAACATAATCCCAAGTCTTATTCCTTTTGTTGAGCTCCTCTAACATTATCAGTTTGATCAGGAAATGATGAAACAAACTACTTCTATCCTTCTGATGTTTGGCCTGAACTTTGGAAGCCATATTGGTAAGACTCTTAAGAAGGTAAATCGCATATTCATAGGTTTCATACCAGTGAGATGTAGGAGTAGTCTGAAGTGGTAAAGCGTGGTCCTTCTGTATCTCCCCTCACAAGTGATGTAAACCTGAATCATTTTTAACAATGTTTTCCATTTCTCCTCCAAGTAGCTCTTGGGAATATCCTTTTTCCATTTCATATTTTGATGCTCTTCTTTGAGAAATGATCAGAAATCAATTTCCATGATTGAGGTGGTCTTAAATCACCTTTCTCCTTCACCAGGAATATTTGTGGTTGTTGCTACATTGGCTTCATTTATCTGCATCACAACAGGCCCAAGTTCAACTTTAAATCCATCAAAGCTTTTGGAAAATTCCTCTATGACACCCTAATGGTACCCCTGGAGATTCTGGAAGGACCTATGGAATCAAACACCTTTGAAAAATTTGAAGGCCTCAGGATGTGCCTCAAGGTATGAAGCATCCTGCAATTCCTTTCAAATGAGAGCACCTCATGTTGATATCTTCATCACCAGAACTGCTAAAAATGTCTTAAAATTGGGATTATGATAGGGGATCTAGGGTATGTAAATCCGAAAGGTGGACTCAAATGAACATGAAGGTGGGATAAAATGATGAGATTCAAGAACAATGCCAAAGGAAAAAAAAATTGGGCGAATATGGGCCACTTTAAGACAAACTTCAAATAGAAAATCGACTACTTCAAATGAATGAGAAGGATCATGACCATTTTTTGATCAATTGGATTGTATGGGAACAATATAAGGTTATGATCACGTGATTGGACATGGGATAAACAAATCATAATCCATTATGAAATTGGATGAATGATAACCGAAAGCAGTTTTGGTAGCATAACAACAAATCATGACTTGTGTACAACCGTCGATATGAGAGTGATAAGACCCCTTTTAAACCCTTGAGATATTCATTACTTTTGGAATCTTATGAAATGCTTGAATAAGTCATTTAGCTACCGAAAGTTTTAACTTTCGGTAGATAACGTATATAAGATTTTTACCTTTAGCTACCGAAAATCAAACTTTCTGCCACAATTAAAATGTGAACCAAATTCATGAAATCCCTAATTATGCCACTCTAAACCTTCAACAAAATCATGTGGATGCATCCTAATTCAAACTTACCATGTGAAAACATTGGATATACCTGGATATCTATTTGAAGAATTGGATATACCACTGGACCATTACCCCTGAGAACCTTATCATGAAAGCATCTTCAACCTGATCAGAAAAATTCCAAAATAGATGACTCGAGAACAGATGGCTATATTATAGGACCCTAACGTGGCCTATAGGAAGAGAAGTTGTAGGTAGAGAATTGTGCAAAGGTGTCTATACAAGGGTTTTATTTACTTGTACATGAGTTGCAGGAAGGAGAAACATGTATGTATTCAGGTTATAGAAGGAAAAATAACGTATGTATGCATCTTGTAGTGGGAACAATCCTATATACACAGGTCACAATGGAGTAAAGTGTGTATGTACATAGGTTGCAATAAGGTGGTCTTCAATAGATTTTTGGGAAGAGGAAATTTCTAGTAAATTGTTGAGGTTTGGTTTTTTGATTTATATGATTATTAGAGGACAAGGTTACCCTTAGACTTTGGTGATATTTGTGTTGGATCAGAGGATAATATTGTCCTCATATTTGGTGATATTGTACTGGTTGGGAGAGCTATTTTTTTGATCCAGGTGGATATCGGTGGCCACCCACCTTTTCCAAATGGCTCAAAATAGTTTTCTGGCCATTTTGGCAATTTACTATTTTTAGCAGGTTTTAACTTCTGGGGCCATTTTGAGGGTCCAAATGAGGTTTTTTCGAGATCGATATTCTCAATGATAGCTAAAGGCATCATTGAGCCCCAAAAATTAATCTCCTCGAAAATACCTTTCCAACGAGCTATCACACACCTAAAACGAAGATCGTATGCAAAAGTTACGACCCCGGGAAGTTGATGTACTCACTTACCCAAACGGGGCCCAGATGACTTTTGGCGCTTCATCCCCTAGGGTTACGTTTTTGGATGTCTAGGAATTTTTTCATTCTCGTTTATTGTAAAAGGGCCTTCAGAGCCTCATTGTAATCATCTTCTTGCGAATGCGAGTAGCCGTCACATCTCTTCTCAGAGATAAGC
>SNQJ01S0079018.1:11857-36021 GCA_010110895.2 Picea sitchensis | reverse complement strand
AATAATGTAAATGTTGTATAATAAATAACATTCAAGAAAGAAACCAACTCCAAACAAGATATCATACCAGACCCTCTCCAACGAGAACCTTTATCCAAAGCGAAGAGTCAATAAAATATTTTAATTGTTATAACTAAAAATTAATTCACAACAATGTTGACAATGGTTGAAGAAAGTACCAATGAAAAATACCAACCAACATGCCTCTAACATTAACATGCTTCATTCAGCAAGTCAAAACATTATACAAATGGTTTCCTGAATTTATGCATAGTCTCCTAAAAGGATGCTTGTTCACATCTGCACTGGCCAACAAAGTGAAATATGCACAAATAATGTGGGTTTCAACCGTCTCCATAGAAACCCATGTGGATGTACAAATCATGTATTAATTATTTTGGTTAGGGCTCACCCACTTCCAACCCAAGGTGTACCATGATACGACACCCAAATTAGGCCGAAATATATTTTTGGGGCCATTTATGGACTACGGAGTACCTCCAAAATTTCTCTATTCTCACTATGAACTAGTTATGTAAATGATTGTATGAAGCCTATAAATATAATATTGGGGCATTGCATATCAATAGAGCCCACAGAGGAAGAGACATATTATGAGAAGATGACAAAGGTCATGTAGGGATTCATTCACCATGGTTGTATCAATGTCTATCATTGTATTGCACTCCATTGTATTCTCCATGTAAATTCATACATATTTTTCAAATATCATATATATGGTTTTCTAATTAATATAAGACATATGCAAGAATTAGCACCATACTCAATGTTAATGTATGGTGTTTTTCATGTGATAAGAATTGAATTCACAAGAAATGACCAATTTCTTTCCCTTTTATGTTTGATATGACTGAATGAATGTATAAATATTATGATATCATTAAATGTCTCATGTCAATATTTTATTATGACCTAGCAGGTAGAGAAAAGAAGACACCTTAGACCATAAGTTCTACTTCCATATCCTTACCCATAATTCCTACTTATGTTGCACCTAATCAACTAAAGATAGATAGTAAGATTATTTGAGATTGAAGCAACCTTTCCTTTTATACCCCCATCAAAGTTTGTTAGGTCCTTCCTCGATTTATTTTTTCTAGCGTGATAATTCTTGCTAGAAGCCTTTCGAGTCATGATTAGGTGGGATAGGATGCCAGTGCTCCCTCAGAATAAAATATCTTCATTGGATATTTGAAACTTAGGGGGTAAAATATTGATGAAGCCATTGTTTTCCTTGATTGATCATGTTATTTCTAAGGAATTGAAGGTCCTCTATATTTTTCTATAAAGGAATTTATTGTTAAACATCGTCCCAAAATAGGGTATGAGCCCCATTTCTTACCTCCGAGAAACTATGTTGTCTGATCAATTATTTGTTTCTGAAAGCTAAGCTCCAAATCAAGGACCCTAAAATATTTCCTTCTAGATGGATGAGGTCATGCTTGCCAGTGTTAAGGAAATATTTTCTATGCCATATTCTACTCCAAAATTCACCATTCGTTCGAACCCATCTCCACCATGTTTTGGCTCCAAGGGTAGAAATGATAATCTTCATGTCTCAAAGCCCAAATCCCCTTAACAGGATTACAAAGTTTCTCCCAAGCAACAAAATACCACTTCCTTTCCCTTTTCATACCACTCTAAAGGAATAATTTCTTCAGATTATGCATTGACTTTAGAATGTCTATGGGTGAAATGAGAGAATATATATAATGGAATTTCCTAAAGAAAAAAATTGAGAAGGATTAAGCGGCTATGTTTTCCAATATAGAGAATAAATATCCCGAGGAGGAATTGCAAAGAGAATTCTCTACGAGTGGTAAACCTAGATATTTGGACAAAAGGGAGCTCCATTACAAACTGAGAATCCTAGAAATATTAGTTGAATAGAAATAAGAGCATTTAATAAAAAAAGTTGATATTCAGCTTGATTGATATAGGTTCCATAGGATTCCATGAATTCATAGAGGACCTTCTTGATGGCTTGATATTCCAAAGTAGTTGGAGTGCCCATGAGAATGGTATCATCCGAAAATTTCTAATGGGAAACCAATAGGTCATCCCCAAAGAATATTAAACCTCTGATCATTTTTATTGATACAACAACTTTCAACACTTGACCTAGACCCTCAACCATAAGGATGAAAAGGAAAGAGGAAAGGGGGCCTCCTTAATGAATACCAAACAAAGAGGAAAATGCTTTTGAGGGGGATTTATTTACCATAATTGAGAACAAGGATGAAGAGATAAGGGACAAGGTGCATTTGATCCATATATGGCATAAACCAAAGGCAAAGAGAACATGTTGGATATACTAATAACTTAGTTTGTAAAAGGCATTGGAAATGTCTATTTTAATGAGGATACCTAGCAGTTTGGTGGGTTTTAGAGAGTAAATCATTTCATGAACCAAGATTATGAGATCAAGAATATTTTCCCCTCCTATGTATCTTGTATTATTCGAAGAGATTAGGGTGGGAATGATCAAATTTAAGAGGTTCTCTATGACTTTGGAAATGATTTTAAGGACTGCATTGCAGAGGGTAATTTGTGTGAATTTACTGGGGTCCTTCAATTTGTCTTCTTTGAGAATTAGGGTCAAGAAGGTAGCATCAAGGGATGGTAAGAAATTTGAGAATTTGCAAGATTCCTCTACTAGATCAAAAACATCATGCTTGATAGTCTTCCAACAAGATTGAAATAATTAAATTGTGAATCCATTCAGACCTGGCGATTTGCATTTTGGAATTTCTATATGTACATGCTCTACTTCCTCCATGGAAATTAGTCTAATAAGTGAATCATTTTTCTCCTAAGAAATAAGTTTGGGAATATGAGTGGTTATTTTTTGAATGGACAATATTGTATCTAGTTGTTGTTCTGAGAGGAGTGATTTAAAGTACTAAATTAACTCATTTTTTATATCCTCATGATTCTTAGGGGGGTTTACAAGGATATATTTTATTGTAGTAATTCTATTATGATGTCTGCATTGTATGATAGATCTTTGGAAAATTTTAGAATTCTTTTCCCCTTAATTGATCCATTGTATTATTGATTTATATTTCCATACCAAATCCTATTTCTTGTCACATTTGTTTAGATGACCTTCAAGTGAAGTCTAATATTTTAGAAATTGATTTGTTCAACCTTCAATGATAATAGACTATTGAAGGTGTTCCACATGGCTTTCAAGTTATCTCTTGGATTTAAAAATGTTGTTGAATTCTTCTTCTATCCATTGTTTAAGGGGAAGTTTGATATGCTTGATCATCGATTGGAAGTTGGGCATGGGTTAGCTTGCTTCACTATGAGTCTTAGAGAACCATTGGTTAATGTTTTCCTAGAAAGATTGTTGAGATAGATAGATAAATTCAAAGAAAAAGGGATGGTTTTGGGGGCTACCTCTCATCTCAATCACCAGTTTTATGGGCCAATGGTTCCATGATGCACTTGAGAGTATAAAAGTTTCTAAGTGAAGTACTGACAACATGAGGGATTTTGAGACTATAAAGTGGTCAATTATTCATGCTATGTAATTGTCTCCATTAGGTCAATTGTTGTAGGTGTGTAGACCATTTATCGTGCCAATATATATAAATTTTTGTTGGTGTATGATATCTTTGAAAATGTGTGAGTCTTGATCTATTCTTCTAACTCCCCCTCCTTCTTCTTCTAGGAAGGTTATTATGTTTAAGTTTCCTCTGACTACCCAATAATTTTACCTAATGATATTACTGGGTTACTGAATGGATTATAAAAATTGGATCTTTTTTGAAACTCTATGGATTCCAAATACATTAGTTAAAAATCTTGATTGATCTGAACCAACAAGTTGAACTCTTGTTGACATGAATCGTCAGGTTAAGAAGAAATCGGTCATTGATATTTCAATTGGGCTCTATAAAAGAGCCAATCTCTCTGTAGCACCCTGATAATTAATGGACATTTCTTAGGAGCCCATACATATTTTGGGGAGAAAATTTAAGAGTATATTGTTGGAACACTTAGTTTCTTGAATAATCATAAATGTGGACTTTTCTTTTTTGATTTTTTTCTTGAGAATCCTATGTTTGATTTTTCCATTCAGACCTTGGATATTCCAAGGGATGATATTAATAAGGTGTGGGGGTAGGTAGGTGTGAACTTATATATAATAAATTATGTTCTTCTATAATTGACCAATAGTTCCTTAAGCTCCTAGAGGAGTGGTTTGTTGCTTCTACACCCCACTTTTTTATTCCTTAGAAGTTTTATAAATCTCAATAGAAGGACTATATTTAAATCCAAGGGAGGAGGATGTAGGTTTATTACCTTTATTCATCATGCTTAGACATTCCCTACTGCAAACTAGGGAATTGCTTAAGAAATAGACCTACTGGTGTAGGATGAAATTTGGGTCCTATATTTCCTAGGCTACTACTATGGACTACGGATCGAGATTTCCAAGATCCATTTCTTCCCTATCATCTGATTTGATTGTATCGATATTATCTTCTTACATGTTCTCATCCTGACATATTCCATATTGGGAGCTTCTATACCATTTTTTTTTGTCTCTTGGCGTTCTCTTCCAGATTTTGTCTTGTGCCCTTATCATCTTCAAGTGTTGGTTGACCTTAAGAAGATTCTAGGGGGAAGCTATTATGTTCATATAGATTTTGTTATAGTAATTCATAGATATTGTTTCTTATGATATCCCTATTGGATGGAGGTTTCATAGTTTTACATTTAGTGGGAAAACCTGAAAGAGTTGGTCATGCACATGGAATTTACGAGAAAACAATGGGATGTTCTCGTAGTAAATGGTTTATACCCATGTTCTGTCCTAATAAATAAGACACATTGAGCCTAAAATATGTTTGGAGACATTCATATAGATGCATATATGGACATATGAAGTGTATTGGCCCTGTCTCATCAAATATGATATTTTTACGAAGGAGCTAAGGGTGTTACCTATTCCTTCTATGATTTTGGCTTCCAAAAATTTCTACAGGAGCAAGTATAGAAGGATCCACACTAGAGATACTATAAAATTGATGCAGGAGGATCACCTTCAAAGTCAACAATGCACGCATGGAGGCAAACGAATGACATCTTAGCAATGACATAATTTCAAATCGAGCATTAATTTCAGATTTTAAATCGGTTGTTGGGATATTTTTGTAATAACATTTAAAAAATGTAACTTGTTTGTAAAGTCTTGAAGGATTGTAAGAAATTGCAGATATAGAGTGTCGAATCTATCTAGAAATAACTAGTAGTTATTCTAATAGGAAAGAGTAGGCAATAGCTTTGAATTTGAAATAATAGATTTCAGAACATGACGAGAGAGCTCATAGAGCCAGTCCTTAGATAGTTTTTCTTTCATTGTTGTATGGTAACAAAGAGGAAAAACATAAGAGAATGTAAGAGATAAAATAGAGAGACGAGTAGAGTAGAGTAGAATAGAAGAAACACTACGTATTTTGTTTTTCATGGATGAATAGAGAAGACATAAATTGTCCCAAATCCTTGGACTGAATTTATTTCATGTATGATTGAATCAATGTTATTTTGTGTGTATGATTTTTTATAGTTCTTTTCATGTATGAGTGGTTGAGAAATTAACTGTATGATTTCGTGATGAAACTGGTTGAGCTTCAATTGTTTCTCCTCTAATACTTGTATGCAAGGTGTGCATCTCGAATGCAAGGAGTGCATCGACTAAGTCTACGATTGATTCAAAGAGAATTTCAGAGAGAGATTTAGAGAAACTCAGACCAGGTGCAAGGTGTGCACAATGTCAAGAAGCTAGCAAGTTTTGAAGAACCAGTGCAGGATAACACCAGGTGGGAGAGAATCATTTTCTTTCCAAGAAAATCCTTTGAACTGAGTTATTCTAAATCCCGAGAACTCAAGGTGTGGATGGGAGGTTGAAATCATATTAAGGATAAAAGCTCAAAAGAGTTAAAACTTTCCACGAGTGTTGATGATATCTCAGAGATAGATTCGTCAGGAGAAAAAAGGGTTGAAACCTTTGAAAGTGGATAAAACTTCCAACTCTGGAAGAAAGGTGCAAAAGATTAGGAAGAGGAGCACATTTGTCGTTAGATCGAGCAGAGGGAAATATGGACTATTGAATATTACGTCTAGATAGCGAAGAACACGCAAGGGAGAGATCATATATGAGCCATTAGATTTGAGCGTGGAGGAAAAAATGCGTTGGATCCGAAGGAAAACGCGTGAGGTTTAATCCTATTGTATGCAGGAGAGTGGAATCGTCAAAGTCCCAAAGTTCTGAAATAATCAGAACCATCCATCGTAAGAGGATAAGTGGAAATAGATACAGGGTGTTCATGGAATCAGATATTGGGAGATCAGAGGGGAGCAGAGGAACAAAATCACGAAAGGAGAGTTCACGAAATCATCCATACTGTCCATCAGAAAGGACACGTGGCAAGGAGGAAGCATTTTGTTGACTCATTGTGGAAGGAATTCAAAGGGTGGAGTTTGTGAAACTCGTGAAACATGAAGTCATGAAAATACTTTGAGCCATTGGATTGAGTCAGGCTGTGGGCTGTTGATCCAAAGCACCAACATTTCAACATTTTGGGAGTCAGAGGTTTTAAGGAGAGAACCATCCCAAAGCCCCGAGTCGCGAAGTCTCAACTACGCTAAGGAGAAATGTGGACCGTTGGATCGCAGGACAACAAGGACCGTTGATCTAACACGACACAATTTCATAAATTGGCAGTGTTAAAGAAATCACTATTCAAAAGTCGCGATATGTGAAATCTCGATACAATCAGGACCTTTGATCGAGGAAGGATCTGAGCTGTCAGATCTGAAGCATCGACATTTAGGGAGTTGGGAGGATAGAGGTGAATCACATCTTAAATTCCTGATATGAAAAATCTCGATGTGATTGGAAGAATTGACCCTAGGTCATAGAGAAGGATCATATGGTTGGGGAATAAGGGAGGAGCTAGCATGCGCTAGACCCTTGTCAAGATTTCGGGAACCGAGAGTTCGATGGAAGAAAGTCAGGTGACGTAAATCCTCGACATGCGAAATCACGATGTGCCTTTGTGTAGGCGTGTAGTCACAGCCTGTGGTCACATGGAGGAGAGGCTCATGCTTGGTGCTTAAACACACATGCAGAGTTTTAGAAGGAACCTGTGGATTTGATTGATTGAAGATTCTAGTTGGGAACTAAAGAGTCAATTTGGCTCGAGAACTGAGATGATCCAGTGACCGAAAGGTTGGTATACATTACCGAGGAAGGGGAGGGGTTGAATCAGGTGGTATCATAACGATATTAAGTTTGTTTGCAGAGAAAAGACAAAAATAAAGGAGGAAAGTTGGTATCATTTGTGTTATCAACGAAATTTCATTTTTGTTTGTAGGTGATGCAGTGACATCATGCCACCCATAAGGTGTAGATAAAATGCATATATGGAAGAAGAAATGAGGCGACTTCGAATGAGGTTAGATTCCATGGAGACAACACAGAGAAGAGCACTAGAAGTTGGTGATGTCAGTGAGGTGGAGAGCGAAGAAGAAGAATAGGCCGAAGCAAATGACGTAGAGGATGTTGCCCAAAGTCACTTGATAAAAGTTGTTTCTAAAATAGGAGCCAGAGCAAGAATAGAGGTACCAATGTATGAAGGCAACTTGGAAGTTGAAGAATTTTTAGACTAGGTATGTGCTACGGACAAATACTTCGATTACAAAGATATCAAAGAAGACAAGATGGTGAAGCATGCATTGACACGACTTAAAGGTCATGCAACATTATGGTGGGATGAACTGCAAGACGAATGTAGAAGTAACAGTAAGAAGAATATTAAAATATGGGATAGGATGGTAGCTAAGTTGAAAGCCAAATTTATCCTGAAGGATTACCAAATCAATCTTTATAGAAGATTGCAAAAACTGAAATAGAGGAGTTTATCAGTGAAGGAGTACACTGAAGAATTCTACTGATTGAACATCAGGGTTGGACAAAATGAGAATGAAGATGAAAATACCTCTAGATACATCAATGGGTTGAGATAAAAAATCCAAGAGGATATCATCATGATGTTTGTGAGTACAGTCGAGGATGCCTATTAAGTAACCTTGCAAGCTGAAGAAAAAATGGCTAGGAGGCAAAGCCAATGAAGAAGAGGAGGAAATTCAAGTAGAGGCAAGGGAACCAGTAGAGAGAAGTTCCAGAAGTTGAAGCCTCAAGATGACAAACAACATAGTCACCATGAGAAAGGTGGAAGTTCTAAGGAAGGACAATATGGAGGAAGAAGTTATTTTTCTAGAGGTAGAGGAAGAGGAAAATCCAGAGGAGGCATAGTTAAATGCTATACCTGTGGAAAAGAAGGACACAAATATTGGGAATGTCCTGACAGAAAGAGAGAAGAAGGCAGAGAAGTAGAAATTGCTGAAATGAAGAAGCATGTGGAAGGAAAAACAACAGAAGGAGGAAGAAACCTCATGATGAGAAAAGTTCTTCTTAAACCAGAGAAGGAACCAGAGGAACCCGTTCAATGAACAATTCTGTTCAGAACTGCTTGCAAGTTGAAAGACAAAGTTTGTAAAGTAATCATAGATAGTGGGAGCACTGATAATATAGTATCCACAAAGATGGTGGAAAAGCTAGAGCCGAACACAACTGCACATCCAAAGCCATACAAGGTATTGTGGTTGTAGAAAGGACAACAAGTCATGGTAAGTCAACAATGCCAGGTTGAATTTAAAACAGGAGGTTACAAAGATGAAATACCGTGTGATGTAATTCCTATGGATGTCTATCATATTTTGTTGGGGAGGCCATGGAAATATGACCGAAAGGTTATTCACGATGGAAGAAAGAATATATATACCCTAGAAACGAATGGTAGAACACATATGTTGTTACCCATAGAAGTCAAAGAGAAAAATAGAGAAGATAGTTCAAGCATACTTCTCATTAGAGGGAAGGAACTCTTAAAATAAGTCAAGAAGGAGAAATAAATACAGTTTGTTGTAGTGAAGAATCCTAGAGTTATCCTTACAAATAATTTTGTAGAATATTTGCCTATAGAAATCTAGGAAATGTTAGAAAACTTTGTTGATATAGTCATGGATGAGATACCACACTCATTGCCACCCATTAGGAGCATAATAAATCATATTGACCTTATTCCAGGAGCTAGTTTACCAAACAAAGAAGATTATAGGTTGACAACTAGAGAGAATGAGGAAGTCAAGAATCAAGTCCAGGAATTGTTGGATAAAGGGTTAGTCAGGGAAAGCCTAAGCCCATGTGCAGTACTGATTGTGTTAAGTCCAAAGAAAGATGGAGGATGGAGGATGTGTACATATTCCAAATCCATCAACAAGATAACCATTATATACATGTTTGCTTTACCGAGGATGGATTATTTGATGGACTGTCTGAGTCGTGCAAGATATTTTTCCAAGTTAGACTTGAAGAGTGGATATCATCAAATAAGAATGAGAGAGGGAGATGAATTGAAAACAACATTCAAGACAAATGAAGGATTATTTGAATGGTTGGTCAGGTCGTTTGGATTGAAAAATGCACCAAGAACATTTATGAGGTTAATGAATGAAGTGTTGAAAGACTTCATAGGCAGATTTGTCATAGTATATCTGGATGACATACTAATCTTCAGGAAGACAAAGGAAGAACACTTAAGGCATTTGACATCAGTGATGGAAAGGTTGCAGCAAGAGAAATTGTTGATAAATTTGAAGAAGAGTTCATTTATGAAGAAGGAGATCATATATTTGGGTTTTGTAATCTCTTCAAATTAATTAAAGATGGACCCAGAAAGATTAAGAGCAATCAGAGAATGGCCATCGCCAAGCAACATATTTGAGGTAATAATTTTTCATGGATTAGTGTTTTTTTATAGAAAATTCATCAGAAATTTCAGTGGCATATGCACACCCATGTTGGACACTATGAATAAAAAGGACAAGTCCTTGAATTGGATAGAGAAAGATGAAAAAAGTTTCAAAGTGTTGAAGGAGAAGATCACAAAGAAGCCAATTCTGGTCTTACCAGATTTTGGAAAAAAAAATCAGGTGAGATGTGACGCAAGTGGATTAGCTATTGGAGCAGTATTGAGTCAGGACAATAAACCAGTTTCTTATTTCAGTGAGAAACTGAATGACGCCAAGTAAAAGTATTCTACGTATGACAAGGAATTTTATGCAGTGATTCAAGATTTGAAAAAATGGAGGCATTATCTAATTCCTAAGGAATTTTTCTTGTACAATGATAATCATGCTTTGTAATTGATTAATAGGCAAGAAAATTTGAATTAGAAACATGCAAAATGGGTAGAATTTATGTAGAATTTTACTTTTGTTACTAAGCACATTGTTGGAACTGCTAACAAAGTCATAGATGCTTTGAGCAGGAGGAATTCGATTGTACAAGAATTTTGAGTGGAGAGTTTGGGGTTCGAACACCTCAAGGAGATGTATCAAGAAGATACATATTTCAAAGAAGATTACGAGGCATGAAAAAATCCTTTATTGGGAGATAGAAGCCCATGGACTAAATATTTGGTTCAGGATGGATTATTGTTCAAGGGGAGCCAATTATCAATTCTGAAGTGCTCAATGAGAGATAACCTACTGAAAGAGAAATACAGTGGAGGTTTAGCTGGACACTTTGGTCATGATAAGACGTTTGCACAGCTGAATAATTCGTATCATTGGCCGATCATGAGAGAAAAAGTGAAGAAGTTCATGAACAAATGCAAAATTTGTCAGTATGCAAAAGGAAGACAACAAAACACGGGTTTGTATCATCCATTACAAATTCCAGAGAGGTCATGGGATGAAATTAGTATGGATTTTATTTTGGGATTTCCTAGAACTCAAAAAGGGAGTGATTCCATATTTTTCGTGGTAGATAGATTCTCAAAAATGGCACATTTCATACCATTCCAGAATACAAGTGATGCCACACACATTGCCAACTTATTTTTCAGAGAAGTAGTAAGACTACATGGATAGTCGAGGAGCATAGTTTCAGACAGAGACACCAAATTTGTAGGACACTTTTGGAGGACTCTATGGAAGAGGTTGGGGATGAATTTTTCCTTTAGTTAGGCATATCATCCTCAGACAGATGGACAGACTGAAGTAGTAAAAAGGAGTCTTGGAAACTTGTTGAGAAGTTTAGTCACTGAGCAAGGTTGACAAGGGGATTAGATTCTGGTACAAGCAGAATTTGCATTCAACAATTCAGTGAATAGGAGCACAGGAAAAAGTCCATTTGAAATTGTGTATGGTATACAACCAAGAGGGATTACAGAGTTGAGAGATTTAAATCAATATGAGTTAAGAAGTGTTGGAGCAGAGAATTCAGCAATAGAGATGCAAAAACTCCATGACAGAGTTAAAGAGAAGCTACAGGACAACAATCATAAATACAACAGAAGAATTAATCAAAGGAGAAGAGAAGTCCTATTCGAAGTTGGAGATGAATTTTTATCTCATTTGAGAAAAGAGAGGTTTCGAAGGGGAACATATAAAAAATTAAAGATAAAAAAGACAGGACCATGCGAGATTCTCAGAAAATTCGTAGCCAATGATTATGAGATTGAGTTGCTAGACAATGTTGGGATGCCATTGATATTCAATGTTGCAGAATTGTATCCTTACAGGAGAGTTGAAGCAGGAGAATCAGATGATCAGAAATAAATTCAGTGGGAAGAGCAATTTCCCACAATAGAAAAACCTCATATGGAGAAAATCATCAAACAAAGAGATGGAAAGAAAACCAAAAGAAATACATATCCTGAATACTTAGTGAAGTGGAAATATCATCCAATGGAAGATGCAAGTTGGGTTACAAAACCAGATATTTTGAAGCATGGAAATACAGTGCAGGAGCTCATGGAAAGGAGTCCATGATTTTTTTTTAACCAGAGGAGTATGATGTAGGAGCATCGCCTTCAAAGTCAATAGCACACGCATGGAGGAAAACAAATGACATCTCAACAATGAGAAAATTTCAAATCGAGCATTAATTTCAGAATTTAAATCGGTTGTTGGGATATTTTTGTAATAGCATTTTAAAAATGTAACTTGTTTGTAAAGTCTTGAAGGACTGTAAGGAATTGCAGATATGGAGTGTCGACTCTATCTGGAAATAACTAGTAGTTATTGTAATAGGACAGAGCAGGTAATAGCTTTGAATTTGAAATGATATATTTTAGAACAGGACGAGAGAGCTCGTAGAGTTAGTACTTAGATATTTTTTCTTTCATAGTTGTATGGTAATAGAGAGGAAAGACATAAGATAATGTAAGAGACAAAATAGAGAGATGAGTAGAGAAGAGTAGAATAGCAGAAACACTATGTATTTGTTTTTTCATGGATGAATAGAGAAGAAAGAAATTGTCCCAAATCCTTCTACTGAATTCATTTCATGTATGATTGAATGAATTTTATTTTGCGTGTTCGAATTGTTATAATTATTTTCATGTATGAGTGGTTGAGAAATTAACTATATGAGTTCGTGATGAAACTAGGTGAGTTTCAATTGTTTCTCCTCTAATACTTGTATGGAAGGTGTGCATCTCAAACGCAAGGAGTGCATCGACTGAGTCTAGGATTGATTCAAAGAGACGTTCAAAGAGATATTCAGAGAAACTCATACCAAGTGAAAGGTGTGCACAATGTCAAGAAGCTATCAAGATTTGAAGAGCCAGCATAGGATAACGCCAGGTGGGCGAGAAGCATTTTATTTCCAAGAAAATCCTTCAAACTAAGTTATTCGAAATCTCGAGAATGCAAGGTGTGCGTGGGAGGTCAAAATCTTGTTAAGGATAGAAGCTTAGAAGAGATAAAACTTTCCACGAGTGTTGATGAGATCTCAGAGACAAATTCGTCCAGAGAACAAAGGGTTGAAACCTTTGAAAGCAAATAAAACTTCCAAGTCTGGAAGAAAAGTGAAAAAGATTAGGAAGAGGAGCACAGTTTCCGTTAGATCGAGCAGAGGGAAATCTGGACGGTTGAACCTTACATACAAACAATGAAGAATGTTCCGCAAGGGAAGAGATTAGATATGAGTCTTCATATTTGAGCATGGAGGACCAATTGCATTAGATATGAAGGAAAACACGCGAGGTTTAATATTGGTGTATGCAGGAGAGTGGAATTGTCAAAGTCCCAAAATTTTGAAACAATCGAAAACATCCATCATTAGAGGAAAAGTGGTAGCAGATCCAGGGTGTTTGTGGAATCAGATACCGGGAGATCAGAAGGGAGTAGAGGAACAAACTCACGAAAGGAGATTTCACGAAATCATCTAGACCATCCATCGGAAAGTACATGTGGCGAGAAGGCAGCATTTCACTGACTCCCTGTGGAAGAAAGTCAAAGGGTGGAGTTTGTGAAAGTCACGAAAGGACTCTGAGCCGCTGGATCTAGTGAGGTTGTGGGTCGTCGATCTGAAGCACCAACATTTTGGCATTTCGGGGATTAGAGTTTTGAAAGAGAGAACCATCCCAAAGCCCCAAGTCACAAAGTCCCGATTACACAAAGGAGGAATGCAAACCATTGGATCGCACGACAATGGGGACCATTGATCTAACACGGGAAAATTTCAGGAATCAAGAGTGTGAAAGAAATAACTATTCGAAAGTTGCGATAAGAAAAATCCTGATACAATTAGGACCATTGATCGAGGAAGGATTTGAGCCATCAGATTTGAAGCATCAACATTTCAGGAGTTGGAGGACAGAGGTGATTTTCATCGCAAATTCCTGATATGTGAAATCCCGACACGCTTTGAAGAGTTGACCCCACATCATAAAGAAGGATCATATGGTTGGGGAATAAGGGAGGAGCTAGCATGCGCTAGACCCTTGTCGGGATTTCGAGACCCAGGAGTTCAATGGAAGAGAGTCGGGTGACGCAAAGCCCTGACACACGAAATAACAACGCGCCTTTGTGTAGGTGTGTGATCACAGCTCGTGGTCGCATGGAGGAGAGGATCATGCTTAGTGCTTAGACGCACAGGCAGAGTTTTATAAGGGACTTGTAGATTTGATTGATTGAAGGTTCCAGTTGGGAACTAAAGAGCTAATTCGTCTTGAGAACTGAGATGATCTAGTGACTAGGAGGTCGACAGACCCTGCCAAGGAAGGGGGGGGGGGATTCATAAAAAATCCTCTTTGTATGGGCTAATTTTTTTTTTACAAAGTATTAGATAAAAAATGTCTAAATTAAATAAGTGACATTTTCAAATACATTATCTCTATCATCTAGATTGGAAAAAATGGTTGTGAAGAAACCCTTGGATCCTTATTTCATATACACTTAACCCTTGGGTTTTTAGTTTTTTTTTATCCATCAAATGAAATATTTTTCTGTGGTCCATAATTCGATGAATTTTTCAAGGAATGCATGATCCTGCATGAACTAAATGTATTCTCCAATCTTTGTAGAGGTGATCTCATGTTTAGGGGTTTCTCAACTTCTGAGATATAATTAGTTGTACCTTTGGTCATGGGTTTTCTCTAGTGTCCAACATCTTGGTTGATGTAATGTCTCTTCCCACAGAGCCTTATAAAAATACAAGCTAAAATAGAGAATGGAGAAATATATCCTATACAATTTAATCATCAACTTATAATCATAACTTATTCAACATAAATTTTGTTTATGAACAACATGAAAATAAACTTACATAACAACCACATAACACAACATATTCATGAAGATACATACCTACGTATGATGATAATTCTCCAATCTCCATCTTTCCTCGTTGTTGCTCTACCCAAACTTTGCCCAAAACTGAATCTTTCCTCCCTGCCAGCTAGGAACAGAGCCTATCCGGCTCCCTAGCTCCAGGATTCTGTGAGGATTCCTGGCCCCCGAGACCAAAACTCCCAATAACCTGTTGCACCCCTATAAAATTCCACCCAAACTCCCAACCAAAAAATACAAAACCAGAAAACACATATAGTCCCTAATCTCCAAATGTTGTCTTCTTTCCCAAAATTTCAAAAAGTCCCTCTCCCTGAATGCCTCTACCTCCTCATATCCCCCTCCATTCACCACCTTCTCCCTTCATTTAATGCCACCCACCTTATCCCTCCATTTAATACCTTATCCCTCCATTCTATACCTTATCCCTCCATTCAATACCCTATCCATCCATTCAATGCCTTATCCTTCATACGTTAAGTTTTCTAATAATGAATTAAAAGTTATTAAGTCTTTAATTTGTTACCCAACATTAAATGTGTTAGTTAATCAATTAATTAATCAACATATATTAATCAATAAATAAATTATTAATTAATTAATTAATATTATTTAAATTATTAATTACTCACTAATATTATTAATATTCAATCATTACTTAACTAATACACATTAGGATGCTTAATTATTTAATTAACTATTCTTGACAAACCTTAAGAAACTATTTAACTAGGGTTGTTACAAATGATGCCTTGTTTCATCTTCAGGGTTCCCTACACCCACCTCTTCATTGGAATTATTCACATCATTATCTTTTTTTGATGGGACTCGATTCCTTCTATGGATAAACCCTAGCTCATAGATAGTTGCAAAACCCTAATTTGAACTCTAGTACATGTTATGTTCCACAGATATATATATATATATATATATATATATATATATATATATATATATATATATATATATATATAAAACCTTTAATAGAAAAAAGAAAGTTAATGTAGTTTATGAAATTCCATATTATGATTTGAGAGCATAAGTATCTTATCTATTTCTATATGATTATGAACAAGCAATAGTAAAAAAACTTATTGTTTAATAACCATCCATTGTGTAGAGGGTATTGGATAAAAAAAGGATATATCACATAGGGAGATTGGAAATAATGCACTACCATCACTTATGGACCTTGGGCGACATAATTTCACCTAAAAGGCGTAATAGTCCACATTATCACTAAATAGTTCCTTTTATTTTAGTTTCAAACCAAATGAATTGAAGGTCAAAATGTCAAATTTTGAAAAAAAAAACTATACTTTAATAGGGTTGAGGATCATTGGTAAAAGTATTGGATTCTCATCTATTAGACCCATGTTAAAACTTCAATAGAACATGTTTAGGGGATCAAGTTGAGAAAATGTTTACTAATTCCATCCTGAAAATGATAGATGGAATTATTTTAGATAGATGATGTTGAAAGTGTGTTATACCTAAATAAAACTTTGGAACTTAATCGCATCATAGAGTACATCTAATTGAAACTTGTAGAGTATCCATTAACTCCAATAATGATTGATATTTCAGCTTCCTTATACGAAATATACCATTTTGGTTGGCAAACTCAGAGACTATTATTTTCTTATTATTGATGATTATTTTATCTATTAGGGCATGTAGTAGTGAAAACATGATTTGTTTTATCCAAGGAATATTTATCTATACCTACTCTACAACCATCCTTGTCATATTCATATAATTTCATTATCTGCAATACCCAATTGAGATGCATGCAATCGATGTTGTATCCCTTAGTATTCCATATCTAGCTAGAGGGATTGTTGGTGGAGATCATATGGACCACATGGAAATATATAAGGGTTCAATGTATTGTTGTGCAATTATCAAACATAGGTACCACTTTTCAAGATGCATTACCTTTTTTCATTCAAATATTGTTAGCAATAATATATCTACAAGTGCAACATATATTAGGAGTCATTTGAGTACAAGCATTGTAATAAATTATCCCATGTCATCATTAGTGATTTTAAGGTTATCAAGTTATCTATTATTGGCTACAATCCTTTCATCAATATTAAATGAGACTAAATTCCATAATGTAGTGGGATTCAAGAGATAAACATTGCTCGAAGGTATTTGTTTTTCATAGTCACAAAGAAGTGGCTAAAACTTAGATTATGTAATAATTTATTTATTGCTAGATGAACTAAAATAGGACAAGACACATAGTTTGTAATTGTTAGATATTGTTGGGCATACATAGAATTTGTTGTTGATCAACATTGAATCCAATTCTTTAAAAAAATTATAAACTATTAGTTCTAAAGAGAAAGAAAGTATTTTCCACGAACGGTTGCCTAAATACATGATATTCAAGACCAATGTATTTGGAAGTTATGTAACAGAGAAATATTATGGGTATGGAACCAATCAACAAAGAGAGGTCCTTTCCAATAATCTTATTAGTTGTGTCATGTATTTTTAAGTTTTCAAATGCATAGTTTTAATTGATACACAAGGAATATAAAATAAATCGAAGTCACTAAGATAGTAATGAACATAAATGTTTCAACAACTTTATAAACATGTTATGAAATCTACATGGGGCCAAATGAAGGACTTTATGCATCAAGTATTTAGTCACATTTCACTAGTAAATACTTCCTTAATTGATTTCTTCGGATTCTATAAATTTTGGTGTCCTTTTTTGGTTGGATGGTTAATATGATTCTTATAAGTATTTGTTATAATGTATGAAACCTTGATGATCTTCAACTAGCATTTTATGCATCTCCTTACAGAGTTTTATTCTCAACAAGTAGTATACAAAACTTTAGGTGTCATATTTCCACAATAGAGATAAATATTTGACTTGAAGGTAGTTCAAAGTTATGAAGACTATTATGGTACAAAAGATAAAGATAATGACTATTTATTATCAATTTTGTCTCATTTCTTATGGATATTTATGAGACTCAACATCAATAGTATTGGATCGACTTCTTGAGGCTAGAAGTGTGGAGAACTTTATCACATGTAAAACTCAATGTTTTCAGACAACTCTTATCCCAAGTCATGCATTGAGAATTGTATTTCAATATTAATTTGTAATCCATTGAAGAAAATCTCCAGTACTATGAGTAGGTTTGGTAGATTTGTCTTTCATGTACACAAGAGAAAGTACCATCAATTGCAATGTGTCTCTTCACCTCAAAATTAAAGCTTTCGATGACCCGTTCTGGGCCCCTCCTTATTGATGCTTCATAAATGCTACTCCTATCTCTCTACCAAGAAAACATCAATTTAAGGCCACTCCAAAGTTGAAAACCTATTATGGAGAAATTCTTGACCTTGGAAATTCTGCAATGAATTTTAAGGAAAAAGTTCCTAAGAATGACAAAAGCTTACATCTGTGGGAATTCCATAAAGATATTTTCTGGTTCGAAGGGTGAAGAATCATTTATGTATATGATACTTGTTATGGCATCATATTTGGGATTAGTTGTAGCAAACTTTCTAGAATTAGAATTTTGAATGGTTGCCAATTTATTGTTTGCTATAGAAATCTTGAGAAGAAAAAAAATATTTTATGTTGCTATTGTTATGAGATGTGTTCAAAAGGGGATTTCATAGTCTACCTTAATCCTATTCCTTGACGCTTTTGGATTCTTTAATAAATTTCCTTTAGTAGAGGCTTTATTTATAAATGATTCAAATATTTTTGGCACAATATTTTCATTAATAAATGAAGAATATACCAAATATGTGAGGGAGAATCAATTTCCTACAAATGGAACTTCTTGGGGTCATAAGGAGATACTCAACTACACAATTCTTGTTAAAGCAAAGAAAAACCATTCAAGAAAATAAACCTTTTAATAAACCTGTTTTATTTATGGTTTGATAATTACTCAATAACCAACCACACATTTGATTAGTCAACTAGTCAATTTGATTACATAACCTTTATCCCCATTAAATAAAAACAAACCTTTCAATAAAATAATTTTTTTAATAAACCTATTTTATTTATGGCTTGATGATTAGTCAACAACTACCCATAAATTTAATTATTCAACTCAATGCTGCAATGTTAGGAATTTTACACAACCTTTATAAGTTGTCTACCATAATTTAGGATCATATACAATTGTGGGAAATTTAAGATTTAGAATTCAACAATATCAATAAGTTCTTGGAACACCATATGCTTGAGTTTTTTAACAATGTCAATAGTTTAGTTGTTGCTTCAATAATATTGTTGCTTGGCACATAATATCCCTTAATACATATACATACATGAAATAGTACAAATCATATTATAAAATAGTACAACTCACTATATGAGCTATCAATCAAATAGATTTTAATATCACCATATAAACAACACACTTTTTCAAATTATACATTAATTAAAAAATGAAGTTTTATTAGATTAAGTTAACGTGCTTGTTAGACATGAACAATTCATGCATGTACATGAAAGATTGATTACGATGGCATGGTGGGAACTTTGACATCTTAAAATTTACACCCCAAATGAAACGTTAGTAATTTTTACTTCTAAAGGGACACCGACATAAAAACAATTTGTTATCATTTAAGCTGGGTTGGTTTAAGAGAGTTAGTACAAACAATTGATTAAAGGGAAATTGATAAAAAACACTATTAAATAAGGAAACTTAGGAAAATCAATTTGTTTTCTTTGCTAAAGGAATGCTTTACAAGAGAGAGGTAGCCAAAGGTAATCTATCTCATTAGAGTTGGGTTGGAAAGAGAGGGCCGCCCCTACCCTCTCTTATAGCCGTTGAAGGAAGTGGAAGTGGGAAAAACCACAAGTCTTTATATATATATTATATTTTAAATCCTCCACAGTTTCATCCCATTTTCCTTCTTCACCACCTCTATCGATCGTTTATGGTGTTGGCAGTGCTTCCCTTCTGTGTGTATGTTTTCTTCTGCGTCCGAGTCCCGTATGTGGGTTTTCTTTGGTGTTCGATTCCTTTGCATCTTTTTTTGGGTGTTTGCATCTAGAGGAGGCTGGATCGGGATCATCAGCTCCTGCAAACAACAAACATAGGGTGGAAGAAAGCGGTCGAGCTGCTCCAGGGTTTTTTCATTCACGAAGATTAGTGCTCTCTACAAATATAGGGTGAAGAAAGCGAAGAAAGCGGGCGAGCTGCTCGAGGGTTTTTTCATTCAAGAAGATCAGTGCTCTTTGTATCATGGTACGTATTGTGGGTCTGCATATTGTTGGACTTATTTATAGCTATTCTCTTCTTTATATACCTTCACTTTCCTCGGCTAATCATTTCTCTATGTTTATGTAAATTCATTTCATGAAATCTCTAATGAACTTTTAATCTCATTCACGACCTTTTTTTTGGGTCATTATTCAGCCTTGCCTTCGCCTAGAGGATTGGGTTTGATGGAATGAATGAAATATTTGGAGTGTTGATTAAACCCTCGTCCATAGTTGAACAAATCTACCTTCCTAAGTGTGTATCTCAATCTCAAATCCCACCAACGCCTCTAGATGAGTTTGATAAATCTACTATGCTAGTTTAAATGATTTAACCAAACTCAAGTCACAAAATACAATAACGCATGGCATCTACAAATGTAGAGTCGGCTTTCTAAACATTTAGAAGAGCTCTCTTTAACATTTCTTTAAGATGTCAATTCTAAGCATGTTTAACCCTATGTTCTTTTTCTTACTCTGTATGTCTGTCTACAATGGTCGTTGCCTTTTCAACCTAGGTGTTAATCAAATATGGAATGCCAAATGTTTATTGAATGTCTAGTTTAATCTTGAAAGGCATACCTATATTGAATGCCTATTTTCCATTTCCATTATCCCTGCACGTTAACCTCCTCTGATCCTGCCTTGAATACAGACACGTAATCATTATTCAGCGTTTCCTTCGCCTTTTCCTTGAGGGTTGGGATTTGATGGCATGAATGAATGATTTGGAGTGGAAATGGGCAAAATTGGAGCAAGTAATTATCATTATTCAAATCACGTGCTACTCAAACCATCGTTCGTCCTTGAACATATCTTCCTTCCTAGGTGGGTATCTCAATCTCAATTCTATTTTCCATTTTTTCATTTTCCCTGTGCTTTGACCTTCTCTGATCCTGCCTTCAAAATCACAGTTAAAGACCGATTTCAAATTCACATATCGAATTTTCACTTCAAATTCGAGCCTTAAAACACCAAAAAAACAAAATTACAGTTAAAGACCTATTTCCATTTTCTCTGCAGGTTGACCTCTTCTGCCTTCAAAATTACAGTTAAAGACCTATTTCAAATTCACATATTGAAAACCCTAGCATTAAAATACCAAAAACCGTTAAAGACACGTGAAAAGAATCTGAAAAACCTCTGACTGTTTAAAACTGGTGTCTATTCAATCGCGGAGATGGCTCCAAAATTTGAGGATAAATTAGAACAGGCTTGAAAAACAATGAACCCTGACAGATGCCGGAAAGAAACCATTACGAATATAACGGAACGAATAAGCTCTCCTCCGATGTATATTTGAATCAAAAGAAACACATTAAATCCGCGGGTGGATAGTCTCCAGATTTATCTATAACTTATATCACCCAATAGGTCATACCACAACTCAATATTCACCTGTGTTAAGGATTCCATGCAATCAACTTCACCATATGATTTGAGTCTTTTATTACACGATAATATTTGATCTGTTAAGATTTACGGTCTCATATGAAAAAAAAATAAAAAATTATATATCTACAACACTTTATATCTTTATATATCTAATTTATATCTTTATATATCTATAATATTTTGTATATATCTATAACATTTTTAGGTTTTTCCCACTCCCTTTTTAGGTTAAATTGGTAACCATTTTCTATTCAACTAATTTTATAGTAATCAAATCATTTTTATCCATCCTAAGTACATATTTAAAATTTAAAGATTACTTTTAAATCTACATTTGTTTAACATTTCTACTCATTTTAAAATTAGTTTAGTCAGCTTGTTTAACATTTCTGCTGCCCATTGTATTTAAAATTTAGTTTAGTTCACTTTTTTAACATTTCTACTCATTTTAAAATTAGTTTAATCAACTTGTTTAACATTTCTGCTCTCCATTGTATTTAAAATTTAGTTTAGTTCGTTTTTTTAACATTTTTGGCTTGTTACTCATTTTAAAATTAGTTTAGTCAGCTTGTTTAACATTTCTGCTCTCCATTGTATTTAAAATTTAGTTTAGTTCGATTTTTTAACATTTTTGGCTTGTTTAACATTTCTACTGCCATACAAATTCCAGATGTCCATAAAGGAGTTTCAGTAATTTAGTTTCACCTTTTAAAAATGGTCAATTGCAATATGATTACATATTTCAATGATTATTCAATAATTTTGTATATAAATTTAAATGCAATGGTACATATTTCAATATTTACTTAAAAAAAAAATCACCCATAAATCAATGTTCCCAATGTTTGCTGCCAGGTCAACTTAATTATGGGAAATTCTGTCTTTCGATGCACATTTGATGGATTTTTTTTTTTTAATGGTTTTTGTGTTTTGGTGTACATTCGATGGAAATGTAATGAAGGCAATTGGAGTAATAAGTCATTGTTGTTGTATGAATAAATGTACCTAAGTGTTATATGAATAAATTAATTTGAAGAAGTGACTATGTTCAAACATGATGTTAATCTTAAGGTATAAGAAGATTGATGGAAATGTAACGAAGACAATCGGAGTAATAAGTCATTGTTGTTGTATGAATAAATGTACCTAAGTGTTATATGAATAAATTAATTTGAAGAAGTGACTATGTTCAAACATGGTGTTAATCTTAAGGTATAAGAAGATTGAGGTATCTTGAATAGTTATTTCAAGTTTTAGTTTTGATTTTAGGTCTTGTTCTAGATAGAATTATGTGTATTTTGACTATGAGATAACATCATAAGTTAATTTTGTGGATTCTTTTTTAGAATGTTAACCACTTTTATCCAATGTAAGTTAAATAAGATTTGAATAAAAGGTTGGCTCTAATAGTTTTAATTTTTTCATTGATTGGCATTTTAGTTTTTCTTAATTTTAAAGTTGTTATACATTTATTTATGTTTATGATTTTTTCATATGATTTTTATGGAGCTGAATTGTATTAATGTGTTAGTATTTTTTGTAATTAAAAGTATTTATATTGATATTGATATATTTGTATTTATATTGAATCTCTATGTATATTTCGTGTGAATGTTTTTTTACATTTTATATTTGTATTCAATCTTTATATGTATATTATAACTATATTTGTATTAGTTATGTGCATTTCATATGTGTTGTATATTATATTTGCATGGAATATTTATTTATAATTATATTAAATTATATTATGGATTTTATTTGTATTTTATATTAAATATTTATGTATTCATGCGAATGTGTTTTTATATTTTATATTTATATGGAATTTTTACATGCTTGTATGTATTTATAGTTTGTATTTATGTTTTATGTTGTATTTGCATGGAATAGTTATTTATTTTTATATGCATATATATGTGTTAGTATTGAATCTATATGTATTGACATTTTGCTTTTGTATTTGTATGGAATAATTATTTATTTGTGTTGCATATCTATTTATATCTATATGTAAATCATACTATGGATTTTACATCTATGTATTCTTGTAAATGTATTTTTACATTTTATATTTCTATGGATTTTTTATCTTCTTATATGTATTTCATATTTTATATAATTTATGTTTTATGTTGTATTTACATGGAATATCTATTTTTATTTATATGTATATGTGTGCTGTATTGAATCTATATTTATTTATATTTTTCTTTTGTATTTGTATGGAATATTTATTTATTTGTGTTGCATATCTATTTATATCTTTATGTAAATTATAGTATGGATTTTATTTGTACTTTATATTAAACATTTGTGTATTTGTATGAATCTATTTTTATATGTTATATTGGAATGGAATTTTTATGCACTTTTATATTTTATATCTACTTTTTATGTTGTATTTGCATGGAATATATATTTTTATTTATATGTATATATGTGTTTCTATTGATTCTATATGTATTTATATTTTCCTTTTGTATTTGTATAAAATATTTATTTATTTGTATTTAGTATTTTTGTTAATGATTTTATTTTATATTTTGTATTTTGGTATTTTTGGTTTAATTATTAGAAGGTTAGGGTTCTCACACAAAGTTGATGGTTGAAAAAGTGGCAATGGGGTGCATGGGAATATGTGCACGATATTTATAACAAATGTGTGTTCCGAAGAAGGATCACATGCATGTTCTTGTGCCTAGAATAGGAGGTAGAGACAAAGGGAGAGGAGGAGTAGAGAGAGAAAGAGGGGGGTGGG
>SNQJ01S0079018.1:0-10451 GCA_010110895.2 Picea sitchensis | reverse complement strand
AAGGTGAGAGAGATAAAGAGAGCGTGGGGAGATAGAGGGAGGGGAGGGGGAGAGGGGTAGATAAAGAGAGGGAGAAGGGTAGAGTGAGAGAGAGAGGGAGGAATTTAGGACTCATCTCCCACCTTCTCTCCCTCTCTCTCCTTGAAATTCTGATGTCTCATTTGTGGTGATGATCACTACACTCGAGATTTTTCTCATTGTGACGAAGTTGCAAAACTTTTTAAAAGGAATTCCCAACCTTCTATGTTAACACAACCTTTTCCTCAGTAGAAATTTATGGTTTCTCAAGCCCTTTCCCCTCTAGTAGGGGGCAATGCCAGCCATCCTCCTAGTGAGGAATCCTCATCAAGTTCTCATATTTATATGTTCAATGAGATATATTTAACCACTCGCACCACCATGTATGACACACTGACTAAACCTGATAAAGAAAACATCACTATTGGTACCCCATAAGATCCATCTCCTACCACCATTAGTCTTCCATCTGGGTCACTTCATATTGAGAAACCCACTTTCGACTCTATTTTACGCCCTCCCAAGAGAATTATTCTCAAATCAACTTTAAACCCTAGTTCATGTGTTGCCCAAAACTACAACATTGTTGAAGTGTCTCAAGAACCATGTGTTATGTCTTCTCTTGAAGTTATACAACATTTCCCAAGTCAACGTATAATGATCTTGGTTGCCATCAACACCATTGATCGTGAGTCATCAAATAATATCACATTTAATCTTGAAAACTTCAAGTCACGACTTTCACACCATATTGCTTTTCAAAATGATGTAGTTGTTCATGACCAACACATTCAATGCACCAAACTGGATGAGGGAGATTCCACTTGTGTCATGTCGTTATATTTTTGGAAAGGATTAAAATCACCTATGCTTAACCAGTCCCCCACAATGTTACTAGCTTTCAATGGGAGAGGTTTTCATCCTCATAAAATATTACAGTCCTTAGTTGTTCAGTTGGGAGGTAAGACTGTGTCTGTCAATGTAGAGGTAGTTAATGATCCCTTTAATTACAATTTGTTATTAGGAAGAAGTTGGTTTTATGCCATGATTGTCATCGCTTCATCGATGTTTTGATGTGCAGAAATCCCCCATCAAGGTAAAATTTTCACTATCGACCAGTTATATTACTGCACCCTCGACGCTTGTGCTCCCACTACCAACAATATTCCTTTCTTGGGAGATAGTAATATCACTTATGAGAGTGTTGGTGTAGTTATTTTAAAATATTCTTCCCTTACAGGTACTTTCCCTACATCACTTCCTCCCACCACACAACACAGTGCCAGGATCAATATGATCTCGACTATGGCATACCAATATTTTGAATCGTCTGATCCTTGGGTTGTACCTATTCCTTTGGAATTCGATGCACTAGGTGATGCTATTCCACTTAGTCCTATTGCAGATTCATACAATGCAATCCAATATGCCTCTCCTTCTTTGGACGACCAACATCTATTAACATCCAACACTTATTCATTGCCATCTTGGTTGGATTCCTTATCGTCTTCTTTCGACTACATCCTAAGGATTTTTCCATCAGACAAATGCATTATGGAAATGATTAGTATTGAAAAGGTACCTTGGGATGAAACCCATCATCGATCATATTTTCCTCCTATTCTAGATGAAATTCATGAAGATATATACTATATCTCCCTCCCCCCTGATGTTGTCGATTCTCCCCATTCTCCTATACTCACCTAGGATACTACTTCCAAGGGGAATTTAGGCAACATATATTCTACCGTTACTATTGATATTTTTATCAAAGAAGGTATCGTAGAAAATGTTCATCTTGGTGCTAATTTTTTACTCGAGGAAGTGAAATCTTACACCTCTTTATTTAAATAATTTTTCAATGTCTTCGGTTGGAGCTAGAACAAATTCCAAGGATTGATCCATCGATCATTTTTCATGAGATAAATACTTACCTAGAAATTAAATTTGTATGAAAAAAACTTCACTCGGTTCATCCTAAGAAAACCACAACCATAAAGGCAGAAGTTGAAAAACTATTGAAATCTAAATTTATCTATTATGTCCCCTTGACGGAATGGGTTTCTAACATCGTTTTCGTTGCTAAAAAACAAAGAACCATCTATGTCTATTTTGATTGTAGGGTTCTCAACAAGGCTTGTCCAAAAGACAATCACCCTACACCTTTCATCGACCAAATCATTGACAATTGCGGTGGTAGCGTTATCTTTTCTTTCATGGATGTATTTTCATGGTATAACTAGATTGATATTTTTCCAGATGATCAACATAAGACATCCTTCATCTGCCCATGGTGTCAAAAATATTGGTACTACATTCCAGTGGAAAATTCCGTATGCCTTCCATGATATCAAACATATTGTATAACCCTACCTCAATGATTTACCTGCTCATTCATCTAATCGACATGATCATATTGATCATTTATGGGCCATATTTCTATGGTGTTAGTTAAAGAGGATCCTAACAGTGAATAACATGTGATCTATTATCTGAGAAAGAGTCTATTCGGTCCCAATATTCACACATTGAAAAATTAGCTCTGGAAACTATCATTGTCCTCCAGAGATTTTTTCATTAGATCTTGTTATGACTACCACGGTCATTGTGGACTCAAACCCCATGTACCATATTTTGACACGTCAAGTCCTTGGATGAAAATATTCAAAATGGATTGTTATTATTCAATAATTCGATCTCAAGTTTTCCAAATCAAAAGCTAAAAATTCGTTGGTTTTTGCGGAACTTATCTTCGATCTTCCCCATGCTGATGAAGAAACAGAGCCTAGTGATTCTCTTCTCGATGATTTTTTGTTCATGATTAGCACGTCAAACCCTTGGTATGGAGATATTCTTCTCTATATTCAGACCCAACGTTTTCATCCTGATATCTCCCGTGAAGAAATTCGTCGTATTCTCCACCATTTTAAATTCTACTTTATCATTGGTGACACTTTTTGTCGTTGTGGTATTGATACTATCCTACGACGTTGTTTAAATCACGATGAGGCTGAACGTGTTTTGAATGATTGTCACCTTGAAACTTGTGGAGGTCACCTTTATGGGATAGCTATAGCTCATAAAATCTTATGTGTCGATTATTTTTGGCCCTCCATCTTCAAAGATTGTATTGAGGATGTCAAACGATTCCCACCCTACTAATTTTTTCACAAAAAGGCAGGCACCCACCCTCCTTCACTGCATCCCATTGTCTCCATCGACCCCTTTGCCAAATGGGGCATTGATTTTATTCAATGTAAGCCTACCTTATCCAAGGGACACGATTATATCATCATTATCATTGATTATTTCACTAAATGGGATAAGGTTATGCCTATATTTATCAAATACGGTCGTACTACAACTCTCTTCATTTTTAACCACATCATCACTCGCTTTGGTGTTCCACAAGCCATTTTCATTGATCATGGTTCACATTTTCAAAACCACATGATGAGTGAGTTACATTTCAAGTTGAGTTTTCACCACAAAAACTCATCCCCCTACTATCCTAAAGCAAACAGACAAGTTGAATCTATCAACAAAGTCCTTAAAACCATGATTCAATGCATGGTGAGGGAAAACAAAACTTCTTGGAAGTTGCAACTTTTCTGAGCCCTCTCGGCTTACCACACATCAGTGAAAATTGCAACTGGACTCACTCCATTCTAGTTGGTATATGGCATCGAAGTAGTGTTACAAATCGAGTGTGAGATACCTTCATTGAAACTCATCGTAGAACTCCTAAGTCACACCTCTGATGAAGAGGAACGATTCCTATATTTAAATAAGTTGGATGAAACATGTCACTTTGTTTCTCTTGTTAATGAGATGTATCAAAAATTAATGAAGAGCCAATATGACAAATTTGTTCAACCTTGTAGTTTAGTAGAAGGATACCTAGTCCTCCTTTATGACCAGACTCACGACAAGTGAAGGACAGGAAAGTTAGAACCTCTGTGGCATGGACCCTATATCATAAAACTTGTACTACATAGAGGTTCCCACAAGCTAGTTTACTACGATGGAATATCTCTCTATGAACCCCGGAATGGGCTTTACCTCATGAAGTACTATGCATAGAACACCTATCATGTGTGATTTGTGCATTATTGTATTATATTTTTTATTTGGTGTGTATTTTATTTTGCGTGTATGAGTTTTGTTTTGGCTTCTTATACTTTGTCTTGTGATTGTGTGTGCATATGACATATCCCTTTCCCATATTTGTCGAGTTTGTAGATGGTGCTAGTTGGCACACCCAGAACATTTCTTCTGCAACTTGGGTCATTTACCACTATGATGAGTTGGTGAGTTGAGAAGGCATTTTCGTAGGATCGACAACCAATAACCTGGAAGAATATCACGTTTTCATTAGAATTCTAACCGAGGCATCCTCTCTAGGTATATTTAATATACTCATCAACCTAGACTCTCAACTCGTGGTTTGTCATATTGATCAAGTTTACACCATTCACAACCTTTTCCTACTATGTCTCCACCTAAGAGTTCATTGTATTGAAAGAATATTTGAATTTACACAATATAGGCACATACCAAGAGAACTCAACACAACGTCAAATTCGCTAGAAAATTATATTTTGGATCGGTATCTTGCGCATATATAAATTTTTTAAAAGAATATGAATCAAATGTACATTAAAAACATCACACAAGATAATTTGTAACATCATTGGCACCGCAAAACTCAGATATATATATATATATATATATAATGTATGGTAGAAAAGTTTTTTTACATCAAAAAGTAGATAATAGGGAAAAATATGGGCCTTCATGCCCATGATATCATTATGAAAAGACTACAAAATATATGGAGGATCCTAGTCCTCCTACTCCACGTTGTTCTTCAAAAAGAACACCACTGAACAAGCCACTCATTGAAGCAAGTGGTTCAAACTCTCAGGAACCCCTACTATATGCCTCTGCAGATGAAGAGGTACATCTCACCTCCTGAGAGGTGGGACACCCATAGTGAGGCCTCAGAGGTTCCTCTTAGCCTCCCGGAGTCCTCCCACTGCCACCTCATGCTCCAAATCTGTTTGCATGTTTTCATGATGCCCTATGTGTCGACATCTCTGTTGGGCATGATGCACCTCTATCTGCATGATGAAACAAAACATCTGTTAAAATCCCTCTGTGTACACATAAATATAATGTAAAATATAAAATCAAAAACACATGAAAAGGTTTGGTTTTTGTACCTGACATATCCCAGTCGATGCCCTCTAGAAGAACTAAGTCCACACTACTCAGGAAATCCACTCTAGCGTATTGAACGTCCTCAATAACAATTAATTTCCTTCTCCACCAAGCAAAGAAGTCAGCCGTGAACTTGAACTCTTAGTCGGTTCCCAATGTTAGGGAAAAACTTGTTCATATTTCCATACGTGGCTCAGTCATCAGTCATGCCATCAGTGAAATTTGTGGCTGCATCTAGGGTATTCTTTCTCGAAATAACGAAACCAAAAAATATCCATATCAAAATTATTTCTTCTTCCCAATCTGACACTTTGTAATTTGTTCCTTCACGTTCCGAGCATAGGACATTTGATATTTAAATAGTTAAATAATCTAGGATCCATGCATTGTAGAGCATAGGACATTTGAAATTTTGAATCCAAATGTGCCCTCGTACTACCTACCAAGTTGGTAATGGAAAATAAAATACATCTTAGTGTCAAATATCTCACATCCTTGATCATGATTCATCCCCCGACTAATTGTGACCCTGGAATACAATGCTCAGCCACATACACCTCGGTAGGCTACAGAGTTTTTTGTTTCCCAGACAAAAGGATAGGATCCCCTCTTCTTGAGAGGCCCTTCAAAAAGTACACATCATCGAGCTCAATTTTGAGCAATTGTCATCCAATATAGAATGTTTGTTTGGCATCATCCCATAGTCCACTCAAGTACGCAAGTAATAAAACTTCTTTCTTCATTTTTTGTAATTTCAAATACTTGAGGAGGCCACAGTTCCTAAAATCATCCCTTTGCCGAGGGTTTTTCAATGCAGAGATATCATTGAGCTCATTCTTTCATTATTTCAATTCAATCATGGTTCTAATCCATGTAAACTGCAAAAACATTCATTTAAAAGCATTTAGTTAATCTCTTATAGAACAATATTGGGTATTTTTAGCCTAAAAAGTTTTTTTTTTCCAGTTATACGTCAACGCTCCCCTAAGCTTATCCATAGGGTGTTAACGTTCCCTAGGCACATGCATCAAGGAACTGAAAACATGATCGGCGCTCCCCTCACCCATTTTAGTGAGCGTTGATATAGTTCGACACCTAGGGCTTCCTAAGAAGCCTAGAACATCCTAAAAACTACCTAAAATACTATTTTAAACCATGAGAAATGACTAGAATGGTTAAGTGACCAACCTGGTCTAGATAGATTAAAAAATGGTCAACCACGACTCTGGTGCTCACAGGTTGAAAATTGCACTCCGAGGTTGAAAATTCCAAAGCTAGAATAAATTGGTGAACATAAAATGTTAAATGAAATTTCTAACCCTATTTCACTATTATAGGAATTATTTTTTGCTAATATAAAGTTTCTTTTGTGTTTTTAAATATTTTTTGAGGAGTCACTAATACCCTGGATGCATAATTGTCTATATTTGTAAGCCTTGAAGCAATATCTTTCTTGATAAACCTTATAACATTGATGAGCACAGTCTTTGTTCTTTCTCACGCTCGAAAAAAAATGAGAATGTAACTGAGTAGACTTTTATCTCTTTTTCGGAATCATAAAGGTTACAAAAAAAAGGAAACCCATGGAGTCTCCTTTAAGCTCTTTTCAGACTCTTTAAACATGAAAATATTTTCGAGTGATCTTGCTTCCTTTCACACTTGTTTAAAATGTTTTGAAAGATCATCTCCCAAGTAGTATTTTATCTTTTTTTTTAGACTTCAGAGACTAGATTTATGAAAAAGGACAACCCTAGGGTCATCTTTATGTTCTTCTCAGACTCTCTAAACATGACAAAACACTGAGTTTTCCTTCTCTGGACTTTTTAAAATCACACATTGAAGGGCCCATATGGGATTGAACCCTTACTTATTCTAGTTCATTAAACAAAGGAAGAGGAACTTACCGAAGTTGATTTATATTGAGCATGTGTTATCCTCCTTGATCTCGTAAAAAAAAAATGAGGTACTCGTCTATCTAGATGGGGGAAAAATTGAATGAAGCAAGCCAAGATATATTTTAGAATTGTCACAAGTCACTCTTGCATTTGCCTTGGAACACGACACATTATTTCAACCATTTTGAAAAATTGGATAACCCACTGAACCTCTACACTGAACCAATCCCCTAATTCTTTTTCACTACATTGGGTCACCCGACAAATATCACACTATCCATTGCATTATGTTTTGGTCCATGTTATGTTTATGATATCGAGTCATGTTGTGCCTCAATGTTCAAGGGAAGTATCCTCATAGAGAGTAAACCATAACAAATTTCCAGTTTCAATACCTATGTCAGTACATACTCATTTGATTTACCATCTTACATCTCTATGTCAGTTTCATGTTATTTATTGGGGATACATCAAGGCCCTCCTTCGATGAGTCCTTTCCTGTCAACTTCAACACATCATCTGGTAATTTGAATTAGAAACCAGTTACTACCTTGGGACTTGAATTCCTCAATGGTAGGCCTCCTCACCTCCGAAAATAGGTTTTCATCATTGACCTCTGATCAGATGAGTCCACAAATATTCGAATTCAACTCATTTTCACATTCATTGGATTGTACTATAGTACCTTGTGAATCATTGACATCACTGGTGATTTACCTTGCACTTGTTAATGGTTTACCTCATTGACTAGTAATCAATTGGTTTCTACTATGTTCAACATCAAAACACTTACTCACATGGTTAGATTTGTACTACATCGGTATTGGGACAAAGACCCTGGGTTAAGCTTTCACTTTGTTATTTTATTTTCGAGGTTGCGAAGGAAGTATTTTGAGCATACTAATATACTATCACATAGATCCACTTTGTATTGGTTCATGGCTATGTTTTATCATCTTGTAGATCCAACATGTATTTCTTGTGGCTACGATCAATTCATTTCATGGAGGTATAGATCCACATTGTATCTTTGGTTGATATACCCTTATTCATTATGATTATGGATCCACAGTGTATTTAATGGCGACCATACCTTAAGTCCTTTTTCACTCAAGCATAGGTATACCTGCCTAGGGTTTGAAACATATGATAATAGTTGCTTGATGGTTGTTTGCAGCTTCTACCAGGTTCTCCAACTCCATACCCCTACTTCTAAAATCTATGAAGAACTTCAGTCATCAAATTCCATCTTCTAACCTCGCACTTTGGGGGGAAATCTGTTACACATCAAAATTACTGACTTCGATAATTCCCCATCATCATTATCGTAAGTGTCACAAGTGTCGTACTTTTGTCGCAAGTGCTGCAAACATTTTATTTCCATCCTTCATATGTCACATTGCGGACAACACCATAATAACACTTGGTAAACCCTCTAAGACTTGTTAAAAGAGGAAAAAACATCATTTGACAATCTTATACATTATTTTTCCTTGCGAAATTATCATCTTAAATGAATTTTTTGGAGATCAGCGCTCCCCTGCTCACTTATAGGGAGCATTAGTGCTCCTTGTACACTTAGCAGGGAGCGTTGTAGCACTTTGTTTCCATATTTTAGGGAGCATCGATTGGTTGAGATATTATTGGGGATAAATCCCCCTTATATCCAACGACAACTATAAAAGATCCAAGTTGGTTTGGCTCGAATCCAATATTTAAGTTGTATCCAAGGGAAGTACCACAACTAATGGAGTCATATCCTCAACTTATTCCAAATATAACTAAGGTGGTTAAGCCTCCCAAAGCCTATAAAAGGAGCCACTCTCATGGTGAAATAAAAGATAATATCAGTGAAAAGTGTTGTCATTCTAATCATGGATCTTTCTAGAAAGGGGTTGGACAAGGAGGACTTGGTTATATTGTTGCATCTTCATATATGGATTGTAAGTACCTTGTTATGTTCTCATTAATATATGCTTGGCCTGATTCCTTCAAGTTTGTGTACAATTTCATAGGCTTGTCTCTCCTTGATAAATCTAGTTTAAACTAATCCTGGTAGAGTAGGAAGTATGCATTGTCTTTGTTGTCTATTGAATTGAAGAACTCATTAAATGGATTTAAGATCAAGTTCATCCTAGACCGAGAAAGGACAAACTTCAGAAAAAGGTACATCATGCTTTCTTCCTCTTTTTCCTTCGACTAGTTTAGCTACATTTAAAGGAATGTCAATGTTCAATGTTAGCATTTTTTTGTCTTGGTCATAGGGATCTAGGATCCAAGAGGACATTCACAAGACAAGAAAATTACCCTATGGATAGGTGAATGTCCTCTTGGATCCTAGACCCCTATGACCAAGACAGAAAAAAGCTAACATTGAAAACTGACATTCCTTTAAATGTATCTAAACTAGTTGAAGGAAAAGGAGGAAGAAAGTATGATGTACCTTTTTCTGAAGTTTTTCCTTGATCGGTCCAAGTTGAACTTGATCTTCAAGCCCTTTAATGAGTTCTGCAATTCAATAGACAACAAAGACAATGCATACTTCCTACTCTACCAATATTAGTTTAAAATAGATTTATCAAGGAGAGACAAGCCTATGCAATCGTACACAAACTTGAAGGAAATAGGCCAAGAATATATTAATGAGAACATAAAAAGGTACTTACAATCTATAGATTCATATGCAATAGCCTCACCAAGTCCTCCTTTTCCAACCCCTTGCTCGAAAGATCCATGATCAGAATGACAATACTCTTCACTGATATTCTCTTTTATTTCACCGTGAGAGTGTCTTCTTTTATAGGATTTTGGAGGCTTAACCACCTTAATTATCTTGGGAATAAGTTGAGGATATGACTCCATCATTTGTGATACTTCCCTTGGATACATCATAAATCTTGAATTCGATCCAAACCAACTTGGATATTTTCTAGAAGTCATTAGAGATAAGGGGGATTTCTCCCCAAGAATCTCTCAATAAATTGACGATCCCTCAAAGATGAAAACATAGTGCTACAACGCTCCCTGCTAAGTGTACAAGGAGTGTTATTTCTCCCTGTAAGTGATGAGGGGAGCGATGATCTCCAAAAATTCATTTAAGATGATAATTTCCCAAGGAAAAATAATGTATAAGCTTTTCAAGTGATGTGTTTTCCTCTTCTAACAAGTCTTATAGGGTGTACCATGTGTTCTTATGGCATCGTCCTCAATGTGACATATGCAGGATGAAAATAAAAAATTTGTGACACTTACGACAATGATGATGGGACATTATAGAAGTGAGGAATTCTGATGTGTAATAGAAAGAGAGAGGGG
>SNQJ01S0079016.1:63129-77468 GCA_010110895.2 Picea sitchensis | reverse complement strand
ATTAGTAAAATTCCTACCAAGTATAGAATATTCAATTTGAACGAAGCTACTATAATACTTTCTCCCAAATTTCTCCTCACATTGTGATATGCTTCAAGACCTAGAAATACTGCAAAGATTAATGGATATAATGAAAAGAGGTGCAAATGCATACAAAGATACAAATTAAATCAGTCAAAAACAAAAACTTAAAATCCAAGGAGAGGATGTAGTACAAAGTTACTTTTAGCTATTTGATATGTGAAAAGTTTGAACAGTTTCAATGTCCCATCAATATATATAATCTTAAGAAGGGTCATGACTTACTATGTTTATAAAAGTGAGGTATCCATGTGACCAAAACCTATAACCACTTCCTAAGCCTTCTAGTCTCCCAAATGGTGCTTCAGGGAGTTAAATATTCCCTCTTGGGATCACAAGTGCCCCCCATCTTTGGCAAGTACACTCTTCAATCAATGAAAATAGGTCAACCTTTTTCCCCTATTTAGCACCGAGCTAACATGTTGCATGTTGATTTTGACATGTTATTATGTGACATGTTTATCATAATTTTTCTATCCCCTCACGAACCTACAAATTAAAATGGCATTTATTCTTGACCTCCTAGCAATTTTCTCTCCAACACCTACAATTTTGGGTGTCCACACACATATTTGAAAAAAGGAGGTTACCAATTGCCCTTGATTAATGAATCAACAATTTACAACTCCTAATGGATAATTAAGTATGGTTTGCTCCTCTTCCCTTTTTAGATGACTAATTTCTATGTGATCTAGCTCTTGTATATGCTCTCTAGATTACTAGGTTTCTTATTTTCTTTCCACGTGCTCTTGGATTAATGTTGGGTGTCCATCTCCATCATCCTCCTCTCTCAAGGTGGCGTTGCCACAAGTGTATCCTAGATTCTTTGGTTATGATTTGGGCCTAGTCTCTTCATCTTTAGTTGGAGTGAGTGCATCTCATGGTGGTTGTGAATATCTCCCTTCTTTTTTCTATCAATCCTCCCTTCTAAATTTCCACCTCAAAGGAATACTTCAACTACAACTTATGGGGTTGGAGGTACATCCTTTTTCTAAGGGCATGGGATATATCACTCTCTTAGTTTAAATATTATTGTTTTGGTTTGTTTGTTTCATTTGTGTGTGTGTGTGTGTGTATGGAGACTAGGAAACCCTTTATTGTATTTTGTGAGAAAATAGAGACATTGAGGTACACAAGGAGACCTAACCCCCTTAATTTGAAGATACATGTTTACTTTCTTGTTTCGTGTCCAAGTAGCATTGTTAGACTAGATTGAATGTAGTAAAGAGTTTTCACCCAACTAGGAAGATGAACTACAACTCTTCTCCTTCTCTCTTCCATACTCACAAAAGGGAAATGATGAATGAACCATAATTGTTTACTGATTTGTCTTTGTGTTCTTGGGAGGGATGGGAAATTTTGATTTATGTACTTCACTCTTGTATTTCCAATTTTGTAGTCTAAGTAGGCCAAATAGGAACAAGAAGTAAAAGAGAAATAAAAATAGATTTAGGTACTTTCATTTAATTGCTTTGTTTGTTCTTTCTTAGTGTATTTAGACATGAAGTATATCAAAAACAATATAAAACACAACCATAGTGCATGAAGTATATTAAATGAAAGATAAAAAACCACCATAGTGCATTAAGTTTTTTTTTTTTTAAGTAAGTAATTTTATATATAAGGGCCTTCAAAAACCAAGACCATAGTTACAAAAATAATAACATCCGGATTGTAGTTACTGAACTGCCCCAAAGGGAGAAACCAGTTCAGCCAACCGGGTAAGTCTAGCAACTAAGTTCTTACCAGTCTTAGAAAAAACAAAGCTGAGCTGATGAAAAAGAAGCTAGAGGGAAACTATTAAAAAAAGAACAGATCCCTTGAAGGATTAGACACCTGACAAGTAATCTGGCAGGTAACCTGGCCATGGCTCCTCTTCAATAGGTGTCCCTCGATTTTCCCAATGCATGTCATCGTCCATGGTGCACTCGTCCCTGTTGGCAGCTGTCCCATCATCTCCCAACGGAGTGTGCACATGCTGACCGGTGGCTGTGACCGCTTCCATTGCCTCCTGCGGGACTTGCTCCGCAACAACCTCTTCTACACTCTGCGTCCTGACATTCTCGTCGTCGCCTGCTGAGGAGGGCACTCCTTCTGAAGCTGCGCCTGCTGGGTAGGAGGGAGAGGCATCTTGGAGGGTAGAAAGAAGCTGGAGGAGGGTCGAGATTCTTCCATCCATGAGCTGTATCCTAAAATGGAGGTCCTCCATTCCCTGACAGAGTTCGAAGACCAAGTCGTAGAGGATGGTGAAATTCTCTTTCAGCTGCAAATCCGGCTTGGAATCAGAAGACGCCGATGCCTTGTTTCGGTCGGCTCGGGCAGGATATGGCATCCCCATGGCCTCCTTTGAAGAACCAACAACCGACACGAGGGGAGGAATGAAGTTTTTGGAGGTTGAAGGAGCGACAATGTGGCACAGTGAAGAACTCGACAAAGTTTCAATTAAGGCGAAGCACTCAAAGCGGGAGACATGCGCGGTGGAGGAATTGAGAGGTGCTAACTCAGGTAGCAAGAGAGGCGAGGAGAGTGTTGAGGGTGAACCAGGAGGAGAATTCGAAGCACGAGGTCGAGGAGGATGCCAAGGAGAACACCTTCATGCTCTTCCTTGTTGTCGCGGCATGGTTTGGCTGTGTAAGTGGAAAAGGCGTTCCAGGCCCAAGGGGAGAGCCTGGAGGAGGCCAAGGGTCGTGAACACCATGAGCATGCAAGTAAAACCAGGCCAGGGCAGCGGAGGAGTGTTGGAGTTGGCTCTCGGGAGAGGGAGAGTATCATAAGCAGACAGAGGATCCATAGCATCATGCATAATGGAGGTCAGGTGAGCACAAGTTAATGCCACTGCATTCGACGTAATAGCCATTTAATTCTGGGTGGAGTCGGAGGTAGTTGGCACGAGCCGGTCACATGGCTCACTGCCTTGTTGTCTCCTCCACTCTCCCTCTGTGCGCCAGGTGGTCATCACTATCACCCCATCCGAGGGACCATAGTGCATTAAGTTAAGTAACAATCATAATTAAATTAGGTTTCCACCTCTTTCTTCCCTTCCCTATTTTCTCGGTTTTGTCCTTAAAACCAATTGGCATCTCTACACCCGCATTCTAGTCTTCTTAGCCCAGTTGGCATTATTTTAACAGTGAGTTGATTTTTTGACATAGGATTTATCTCTAGGATCTCATCCTCCTCTCCTAGGGTTATCTAGCCTCCTAGTTGGCAAGGGTAATCCTCTTCCTTCCTCCTAGGTTGAGTGTGTCTATTTCATCCTTAAGCCACTCAAAGTGTGTCTTAAATATACATTAATTCTATTGTGATACATTACATCTAATATGATGCATTTGGTTAAATGTAATTTGAGCAACAATACCATAGGGAATTTTTTCTCACATATATATTCCAAGCATCAATCCATGGTACAATTTTTCATGGCAATGACTTTTCAATAAACACATTCCAAGTTTCAATTCCATAAGTAACGTCTTCCTCGATAACACTTTTATGATGCAAGGAGTACTAACATATTAGTTTACCATCATCGATAATGGGGCTAAAATTAGAGTTCATGATGGTGTGATTTGCTACAATCATTAATCTATAAGAAAGTACAAGTGACATTATGAACATAGGTAAAATTAAAACTTGTGATGATGTAATTTGCTACCATCATTAATCTATAAGAAACTACAAGTGAGATTATGAGCATATTTTCCATATTCATACATAAATATGTAGTCTCTATGATGTAGTTGACTCCTTGTGATTCTCTCAAATGATATCCCTTTTGGAAGAAACGTGTAGTGAGTAATCTCCAAAACCAAGTTGTATTACAATAAGGATGTTTCCAAAGTTTTGACAGGGGTTTTAAATGATAATGTGTTATATTAATATTAAAGGAGGAAGGCTAACAATTCTACAAATTTGAATTTTTCCGATTTGCGATAAACTTAATTTGGTCAGGGATTTTTTGGTGAAATTGCAATTTTGGATTGATGAGGTTGTTGTTTTGAGCAACCACAAAAGAGCCATTTTGTCACACATTTAGACTATTGCATATTGAGTGGTCAGAATTATTAGAGGTTAAAATTGGTACAATTAGGATAAATAATACATGTTTATTGTGAGAGATGATTCATTTTTAATGGAAAATGGTTGTTGTTGACCTTATTTATAGGCTTTTCTAAAAGTTCTACCTTTTGTTTTTTTTGGCCGGAATTTGGTGATGTAAATCTGGACAAAATCACTATTTTTTATTGTTTAAATTGCATTTCTGAATGCATAAATGGATTCAACATGTTGAAAATCCCCTGGGTACTCCGATTATACAAACTTAGCCACTCAAATATGCATATCCAACCATTCCTCACCAGATTTCGGGCAATATCAAATGGAAAAAATAGCCGAAAAAGAGCCAAAAGGTAGAACGTTTAGACTACACTTTATTTATACAGGTCTATATGCTTTGATCCAAGGATGGACTTGTCATAAGTGAGAGGCCATTGTTATAATAAATGTAGGTTGGCCTTCTAATAAATGCATTCACAATATGTTGGGTTGTAGTCTAGTGGTTGAGATAGAACATTATTTTGGCTTGGAGTGCTCTATACTATGTATTTTATGTNAGGCCATTGTTATAATAAATGTAGGTTGGCCTTCTAATAAATGCATTCACAATATGTTGGGTTGTAGTCTAGTGGTTGAGATAGAACATTATTTTGGCTTGGAGTGCTCTATACTATGTATTTTATGTAGGGTAAAAACATTTGTATTGTAACTCCATAATTGTTATTGAAAAATTATGAACATAAATGTTTGCATATCTATACTTTATGTTCTATAACTAATGGCATTGTGCGCCTATGTACAAATTTGGACCGACAGATTGAGTATCACCTCTTGCATATCTTGAATGCATTGAAACCAGATTTGATGATTCTATAGAATTCTCAGCAAGCCTACTCGACTTGTATCTCTAAAATGAGCCAAATATATTAGTTTTGGTCAAGCTCAGTGAACTACAGTCAAATTTGCCAAAACACAATGATTTGACAGATATTCAAAGAGTATGACCAAGACTCAAAGTTTGACCAAATATGTTGAACGCATATCCATTCAAACAAGACTTGATGAGTATACCAAATTTTGGGCAAGATTATTTGGCTTAGATCTGAAAAGAGATGTATGAGCATTCTGGTCAAACTTAATCAAATATGGTAAAATTTATCAAGACTCACAAGTTTAAATAAGACTCCATGAGTTTGACATTCCTAATGGAAATCATGTAATCATTTGATACTGTCATGTAACCATTCCTAATGGAAATCATGTAATCATTTGATACTGTCATGTAACCATTCCTAATGGAAATCATGAATTGTTAATACAAAACACAATACAAGTTTCAAAGTCCTACAACTATTTCTTCCTTCCCTATTCTCTGGTCATTTTGTTTTTCCAAATAAATTTTGGAGTAAGATCCTGTGCTTGGTAGTATGAAAATTGATGGCACAAAATTTATCCCCTTTTAACTTTACTTCCAATAGAGATATCACAGCTAACAAGTTCTCAGTCAGATAGTAGATTTCCGAGTAATTATAAACATTTAGTACTTAGTTTGAAGGTTGGTTCATAGAGTTTTTTTTCTAATCACGTGGATCTACAATTACCTTCAAATAATGGGTATATCTAAAAGAATTTTTAATATCATCTATTTGTAATTGGACAAATGGTTATTGGAGCTTATTTTTTCTAAATGAAACTTGGAGAATAGCCATATTTTTCATTGGTTGTTTAATGTGCCTAACCAGAAACGAAAACATGCTCAGAGAGAAAAAGTAATCAAAAGACATGGTATATGATCTGATTGGCCACAAATGAGTCTCTAAAGGTAAAAGGAATTAATCCCACAAGTAGTTCAAAAGGAGGTTGAAGTAACACTTCATTGTTGCAGGACAACCTTTCAGGAAACACTAAGGATCAGATCCAATTACAGACCACTAGATCCCAGATGGTGGAAGCTAAATTTTGATATGGCACCAAATGGGAGGTCTTAATAAGTTTTGTGAATTATTTATAAAGGCCACTAAGAACAGGAAAAGACAGATTGCTTAATAAGGAGCTTGAAGCTAGCTTTTCAATCAAGAGCCATGGCCTTGGTAATTGAGGAAGACTTCAAACTAGTAATTGAGACCTTTATTGCCAACTGAACTCTAAAAGGATCAGCTAGAGTATTGCTTTAAAAAGGTCATATGGAATAATGATTCCTAGTTTAAATTTAAATTAAGACTCTACAGATTTTATTGAAATTGGTGAATTCATGCTCACAAGTATTTTTGAGAGAAAGGAATAAGGTAGCTAATGCTCTAGAAAATAAGGCAGTTTCCTTACATGCTGATTGGATCGAGCTTAATCATGAAGAGATGCAGGATGTTTTTGACAAGGTGGATGGTTAATGGAAGAAATAATTTCATCTTAAAATTGTTTCCACTTCATCTTGGATCCTTGAGAGTGGCTCAAGGTTTTGAAGGAAAGCCAATAGCAACTGGAGGTGGTTTCTACCTTGAAAGAAAGAAAAAAGCATGCCCCCATCTACGCATTGAATAAATATATCATCTTTTTCTCAGCTGTAAAACAACAAGGTTTTATCACTGATATGATGGAAAAATAAAAGAAGCAAGGGAGGAGTACTTCCAGAGCTAGGGCTAAGCAACTCATCAAGGCAACAGAGGAATGTGACAAGAAGAGAGACCTTGATAATCCTACTAGCCATACATTGATAGAAGACTTGAAAATTAGAAGGAAAAAGATTGAAGATGGATCTCAAAGAAGATTGAGTATCAACCTTGAAGATGACAAATGCCAATATATTGGCATCAAAAATATGTCAAGAATCCAGAGACTAATTTTCTAACCTTGAAGGGTAAATCTGATACCTAAAGACATTGTAGTTGGAGCATGATCATGGAACCTAAAGAGGTGAACAAAAGCAGAACATGGGACAAATTTTGGAGAAACAAAATATTTAAGGAGGCCACCTTGTTTCTATAGCTAGCAAGAGTTTTAGGAAATGTCAGGAGTCCAAAAGTTCAGATAGAGAAGCTCTGTTCAATCCAACAGAGAATCAAATATAGTTTGTCGGATGACTTGCATTAGCTGAATTAGAAGAAGTTTATTCCTAAATATTTTGAGGAGATTCTTAGGTGCCATAAAAAGAACAAACCAACAATCACAAATAAGTGGAAACAACATGAGCTTCCAAATCCTCCCACCCTCAAGCATGAGTTGTGGTGCATTTATCTCATTTATTTTTTTAGGATCAAATAAACACATCACAAATGACAATATTACAGGTCTTAACACTTAGACTGTTTTGAAAAAGTTATAAGCAAAGTTATCAAGATCACTAGTTTTAGAAAGCAGATAGACCAATATGGATCTTCGTAAATTGATGTAATTCTTTCTGTAAGTCAATAGCAGAAGTCACAAAAATTTCTTGAATGATTTTAGGGATTAAAGAGAGGATTGATCATAGTCAATATGTAAAGGATGGTTTATCAGAAGTATTCTCGTAAAGCAGTTACTTTTGGATTTTGTATTCATTGCCTACTCGCATGGCTTTTTCTCAGTTATTAATGTAGGTCTATTTTGATATTGTTAAAATTATGGGTTTGCTATTTCTGCAGGATTTCAATTTCTGGAGAGTTTATCATTATTTCAAACCCCCAAAGTAGGGAAAATTTGGCAGAATCAGACAACAAACTAAAATCCCTAAACTTACTTTGTCATTATCCAGTTTTTGTAAAATTATACATGCTTAGGTTTCCCCAATAATGAAAAGGATGTCCTTCTCCTTCACATTCCACTTTCAACGATCATATTTCTATTTGCTTACTACTGTGTTGTGGGCATTGGCAAGCTATGTTTGTGTAGAAAGGGGATGATCCGTTTTTTCTTTCCTTGCAACCATTTTAAACAGAAACCATGCACTGCCAATACAAAAAGTAGTACTAGCTTTATAGTCCTACAACTATTTCTCCCTTCCTATTCTTTAGTCATTCTGTTTTTCCAGATATATTTGCAACAAAGATTCCATGATTGGTATTTTAATGGGAAATTGGTGGTTTTTTATGTGAACAAGTTCTCTATAATTTCGTTAAACTTAAACTAGCAAATCCCTTAGTCACCATGCATAAGTAATGAGAGTTTTCTTTTCTTTTATTTTTGAAAAAATACACATTATATTACAATAAAAATACAACTGTATGAACACCATCAGGCTAAAACTTCACATCATACCCCCCACCTCATCCCTCTGGCCCAACATATACAAATACGTCTAGCATATCTTCCTTAGCACAAACTCTAATGTATGATTGTTTGAACAAACGTATTCTAGATGAAACCTAGTCAACTAAGTCAAGCTTTGAACACTTAAATTTCTCCCAGATTGAACTTGGACAAGTCACCACTAAAGGTACCTTTGCATCTCCTTATCCATAGAAATGAAAGCCCTGACAAATGAATATCACTCTAAAAACCTCTGGCCTGCTTCTTGATCATCTAGCTCTCTCCAAGAATGGCATCCTTAACCTCAAAAGACCAAAAAATAAGATTAAAAACTATGTCACAATCCATCCTCAATTATAGTCTGCTCTTTGTGACAAATTACACATGATCCTTTTTGGTCTCAATCTATGCAGCCTGGCATTAATTGATAGACTCTAATGAATTAGCATCCACCCTATTACTCATGATTCTAAAGAGCTCCCAAATTTCGAAACAGATTGACAATGCTTGAGCCACCTTTTCTCAAAATCCTGCAATTCTCATCTTCTTTTAAGTCTACCAAGAATGTTAGGATATGTTCTTATAGTGGAATAAAGCTTCTTGCATTATATCTCACTAAGATTTATCATAGTTCTATCTCCAAGATTTTCAAATGGGCCCCAGAGACTCTATCTACATTTTAAGCCCTAAATATATGAGTATTTTGCACAACTCTAAGAAAGTGACCTCATTTGCAGCTACCAGTAGATGGAACCAAGTAACTGGCCTCCAATCTTTCCAAGTCTGCAAGTTTTTTTCCTACAAGTCTCCCCACATATATAAACCTTTCTTACACAATCTTCTTACACAACAAGAAATGTCTCCCATGTGTCCTCTTGGTGTTTGAAAATCCTAAAAGGATCTAGCTGCTAGATCCCATGCATTTTGTAGTCCCTGAAATTCCCAATTAAGTTCTTCACCTGTCAAACTTTCCAAATTCTTTTAGATATGTTGAACCATTAACTTTGAAGGAAATTACCCCACAATAACATCATAGATCCCAAATATCCTATTCAATCCATTAACTTGTGAGGTAGTCAACAACCTATGCCTGATGTTAAATTGTTGTTCTTCCTCACCTTTTATTTCCCATAACAATCTACTTGGCAGCCAATGCAATCCATTCTGCATGAATACTAGTCAACTCAAGGCCTTCCTTTTCTCTAGCAATGATGCAAATATCCAAGGCAACTGGTGGTAGTTTTCCCGCTTGTTTCCCCCACATAAAAGAGTGTGGAGTGAGTTCTAGCTTCATATTCCCCCTTGTTGCTACTGGACCTGAGTCACTCCAATGTATTGGGTTGCAGCCTTTGTTTTAACATGTGCAATTAAACTATTTTCTGAATTTGAGCATACAACCTTATTAGCACCAACATCTGGTCAACATTTTTGTATAAGTTACTCATGTGAAAGTTTCAGGTTTCTTATTGGCATACAATGAGACATCGATGCCACTTCCATTTGAAGAGTTCATTCTCTCAAAGGGCACCACAAAATGTGGCAACATTTTGTGTTTGACTCCTAGATTACTAGAACTTTTGCAACAATTTTCATAGCATTTGGGAAATGAATGTTTATTGAGAAGAAAGGTATCACCTATTGGATGTGGAATATGATTACAATTTGTGTTGTACCTTAATCATCTTAACAAAAAGATTTTTATTTGTATCAATCTGTTACCTCCTCTCTTCCATCAATTGGCCAATGGTAGGGTCTCCTTCATTTTGCATCACTTGCAGATACAAAGGCCCAATGATTTGTGATGAGACAAACCAAAGACTATCTCATTAGCAATAAAGTTGACACTAAATCCTTGTTAATAACAACGACTTCCAACAACATTGGGAGTTCTGCTAGGTTGTTTAGCTTCTAGTTGCAAGGTAGATAAGTAATGCATCAAATATTGGTCATGAGAGGAGGATATACTAGTCCTGTAGACTACAGTAGAAATGTTCCTAAAGCCATACAGATAACATTATTGATCTCTCAATACAAGTTTATTCTGCATACATAAACTAAAAAGGGACAACATCTTTCATGATTTAAGGAAAATGTTTATCCAAAAACTGCAAATAAAAAGTACTTTTATTCTTCCTTAAAAAAATTGGCATGACAAGTCTCTCAAACAGTTAGTAAATGCAAAAATTTGTGTAGAATCCTGGATTCAATAAAAATGTTATTTAACTGTCTGTTGTTTGAAAATGACTTCTAGCGTATTTCTTTTCAAATTCAAAATTATGTTTTTTATATTTTTAATTTCCCTTGTGCAAGATAACCAACTTTTCAACCATATACCCTTTTTACTCATTAAAATCATTTATAGTAGAATTTAAAGATGAAGGACCAGGTAAATACCTATCAAGATGTTTGGAAACCCTGGTAATTATTCACCACCAAAGCCTCGCGTGACACCTTCTGAACGGGTTGGGATAATCGTAACAAATTCTAATTTCTTCTTCTCTGAACAGGCGGCTCCACCACTAGCATCTCTTGCCCTTTTTTCCGTTCCGTCAAGGGGAAATAAGCACGAAAATTCAATATATGTAAACTGGGCCCCGAGGAATTAGAGATTTTCAGGATGGTCACTAGATAGTAGACTCTGTAGTTCTCACGAACAAACTAGACAAGTAAGAAAGATCTGATTTTAACCTAATGCATATATGGGCACTGGGAAGATCCCATACAATTTATACCAGGTGGGAGGGCCAAAATTCTCTCAGAAATCCCCTTGTTCTTTGGAAATTGGGCAAAGGGAATATTGTAGCTACCCAGTGCCCATACCATAAAATCTGGGAGAATTAAACCATAAACCCCGATTTTACCAAATGGTAGGGCGAAGAAGCTATCAAAAATTCCCATACTTCTATAAATTTGGCTAATGGAAGATTGTCCCTCCAAATTTCAGGGGCGAAATATAATTTATTTTCCTTTATCTCTCCTAAAAACACGGGCTAACCTTGAACACGATTTTTCCCCTAAAATAAATTACGGGTTAATGATATAAGTTTTAAAAAATCACTCTAATACAAAAAACTCACCCAATAAAAAATTGGAGGCCCCTAAATTTCACCCATGAGCGAAATTTCGCCCCTAAAATCATCTATGTTTCTTATTCTTTGGTCTTGGAACCAGTTCCCAATTGTCATTTTTCTCTATTTGATCCAATTCTTCATCCATGGCCTTATTTCAAGATTCATCCTTTTAGCTTCTTCAAAAAAAATTGGTTCAATTGTAGATAAGAGTGCTAGGTGTGTTTGTTCTGGTGAACAAATTCTTTTTCTAGTCTCAATTCCTACATCTTTGTTTCCGATAATCTGATCTGAAGGATGATTCTTCTGTACTCATTTACTGGGTGTCTTTGGAGACACTTGCTGAACTTGATCTTTTGCTTCTATCGGATTCTCTTCATCTTCCTCTTCTACTTATTTTTCATCTTCTGCTTCTTCTTCTAAGGGTTGTTTCATTGATTCATTTTTTTCCTTTGATTTTGGTCTGCATGTTTCATCAATTGTTACGTTGATGCTTTCCAAAACTTTGTTCAATCTTAGATTGTAACACTTGTATTCTTTCCTTGTACTTGAGTAACCAACAAGTACTCCTTTGTCCACACAAAAGTCAAACTTTCCCATTCTGCCATCTTCTCTTTTGATATAACATTTGCTTCCAAAAACTCTAAAGTGCTTTACATTTGTTGGTCTTCCTTTCCATTGTTTGTAAGGATTTTTGTCAATGTTGTTTCTGAGAATTACTCTATTTTGAATGTGAACTGTTGTATGCACTGCCTGTGTCCAAAACATATCTGTCAATTTTGAATCCATTAACATTGTTCGAGCCATTTCCTGTACTGTCCTGTTCTTTCTTTCAACAACTCCATTCTGTTGAGGTGTCCTAGCAACATAAAATTACCTTTTTATTCCATGATTGTTGCAGTAGTCCATAAAATCCTTTGAGGTGAACTCTCCTCCATTATCATATCTCAAGCATTTGATTTTTGAATCCATTTCATTTTCAACCATTTCCTTGTAGATCTTGAAGTTTTCAAAAGCTTCTGACTTATTCTTGAGAAAGCAAACTGCAGTCATTCTTGTATAATCATCAACTAATAACATGAAGTATTTCTCACCTTTTAATCCCTTTGTTTTAGTTGGTCCAACTAGATCAATATGCACAATTTCCAGTGGTCTTGTCGTTGAATATTCCTTTGATTTAAACCTGGTCTTTGTTTGCTTTCTTTGTTGACAATGCTAGCATAAAGTGTTGGTTGGTTTCGTGATCTGGGGCATTTATCTGACTGCTTCTCTTTTCCTGACTTTGAAAAGGTTATCAAAATGTATGTGCCCAATTCTTCTATGCCATAGCCAACTTTCATCTTCCTTTCCTAGACAACACTTTTCATTTCTAATTTCACTTAACACATATATGTTTCTTGAAGTTCTTGCAACTGTAGCGACCAATTTCCCTAAACTTTCTTTTCTTATCTCACACTTTTGTGAATCGAAAGTAACTTTATGACCTTAGTCACACATTTGAATCACACTTAGAAGATTATGTTTCATATCTTCTACTAGTAGAAAATTTTCTGCCTTTTCATTCTTGTTCCCAATTCAGACTGTGCCTTTTCCAATGATTTTGGCTGAATCATCATTTCCAAAGGAGACTGATCCATCTCTTTCCTTTCGTAATGTAAGAAACGTGTCTCTATCACCTGTCACGTGTTTTGAACATCCAATGTCAACATACCAACCATGTTTCTTCTGCTTAGCTGTTAGAGAAATTGTGCATTCTTCATTTCTATACTAATCTTGCTTTCTTATCCGTGTCGTTTTCTGAGGTTCCTGTCTGTGACTGTTGTTATTTTGATGGGGTTCTTTAGGAAGGACTGTCATTCTGTAATCTTTGGCCATGCATCCAAAATGGTTACATTTGTAACATTCCACTTCATTTCTCAAATATTCAAACATATTGTAACTTCTTCTCTGTGTTTCACTAGGTCTTCTTGAATAACCCCTTTGTGTATGACTCTCAAAGTTGTTATTTTTCCCGTTGTTAGCTCTGCAATTCACAGCTTTATGTCCAAAATTATTACATGCATAACATAAACCAAAAAATATAGATTGATACCTGGGAGTTGAAGATATTCTGAAAGGAGGTGTTCTTATGAATCCTTCTTCTTCTTGAGGCCTATCTGTCTGTTGTTGATTCTGAAATCTGAATCTTCTTGGTGGAGGAGTGTCCCTGTAATATTCCTTGTATATCTTCTTATCCCCTTTGATTGTTTCTGCATAACTTATTGGATATGTTTATTTCTCTGTTGTTTTGGAGCTTGATCCCTTTTCTATCTGATTGTATCCAAGTCTAGACTTGTCAAGATGAGATTTTTGACTACTGATAATGTCATCCATAATTTTTGAGCTATTCTGTATATTTTTCTTTTGAATATCCTTTCTTAGTGCGACAATATCTGCTTCCAAGTTTCTAATGATCCTGTCCTTTTCTTCTATCTTTTCTTTGAGTGCTTCATCAATTATTTTATCTTCTTCTATTTGAACCTTCAATTTTGTGATCATTTGCTCTAGTTCTCGAGTGTCCTTTTTCTTGTCTAGTTCTGCTTGTAGTTTCTTGTTTTTCTTCCGATAACTTCTATGGCACACATTAATTCTTCTCAATAGTCAACATTTTCTTCTTCAATTTCTTCTTTGACTTCTTCATATTCTTCTTCGGCTTCTTCACATTCTTCTTCGGAGTCTTCTTTGTCAGAGTCTTTTACTTCCATGAATAGAACTCTTCTTGTCTCACTGTCATTGACTTCATCTTCATCTGATGATGAGATGTCTTCTTTGGTGCATAAGCTTTTCTTGAAAAATTTCTTTGTAGTTCTTTTGCCTTTATATGTGTGTTTTCCTTTTGAGTAACCTTCATCATTTCTCTTTTTCTTATGAGGACAT
>SNQJ01S0079016.1:46738-63119 GCA_010110895.2 Picea sitchensis | reverse complement strand
ACTCATAATGAGGCTACAACCTTAGTTTTGCAAGATGCTACTTGCTGAGAGCACCAACTCTCTGTTTTCTCTAGCACCCATTAAAAGGAAGCACCAACTCCCTGATTTCTCTAGCACCAACTAGAAGGAAGCACCAACTCCCTGTGTTCAAGCACCCACTTGAACCTTCGACGACACCAATCCTCCCCAGCGCCTCCCAACCACCCTGAATTATAAATTATTTGTTACTAAAAATTATTACAACGATATAAAATTATTCAATGGCTTACTAGCCTTGTTGTTGTTCTGTTACACTGCTCTGCCCTGTCTGCATCAGTTTCTTCTGCACACCTCTAGCACTTTCTGTTTTTCTTCCTTTTATGCTCTATGCACCATATCCCTTCAATGCACCATTCCTCGACTATGCATTTCTTCTCCTGCGATTTTCCTCCTTGTACACACCTGAATTCTCCTACACAATGACAACAACCTATCTCTTCATTGTTCCACATTCTTATAGTCTCTGTTGTCTTTGTGCATGCAATATTCGTAATGCCTTTGCATTCTCACTCCGCGCCAAATTCCTCTACAACTCGAGTTCTCTGTCTGATCATCATCATGACTCTTCAGCTTCTCTGGTCGTTTACCACTTGTTCAACATCACTGTATGTTGCCTCTCTGGCAGTTTGAGACTCTTCGTCTTCTCTGTGACAGTCGAGCTCACCTTCTCTGTTCCAGTTACAGGCCTCAATGCTCATCCAGCTGTCAATTGCCTCCACGAACATCTTCATCCCTCTTGAAGATTCCCAGTGACTCTTCACCTCCTCTGTCAATCACCCCCAAAGTGTCTTCGAGTCCTCTGGCAGAAACCATCAGTGGTTTCTGGCAGTTACACTGTGTCGTGCTACAGTAGCCCTCCGATCTTGTTCAAATTCACCTGCACCGTTGGATTGATTCCATGGGATCTTGCATTAATTTCAGCATTTTGACATTCAACATTTGAAAATTCGGCATTCGTGTGACCATGTGTCTCGACATTCCCAGTCGCGATCCCCGAAAAGGAGCTTGGTTGCTCTAGCTCTTTCCTCCATCTCTCGCTGATGTGACCAAGGGTTGTGATCACATCCTTATGCAAAAAGCACTTTCGTGATTTCGCATTTCATGAATCTGGAGATGAGGCATCTCGAATCTCCAAGTCGCAATCCCTGAAACCTTGAAATGGCATGGGATCAATGGTCCCGATCAACACTTGATCTGATGGCTCAGATCATTTCGTGATTTCGCACTTGGCAATTTCGGCATTCTTGATGTTTAGTGTTCTTGTCACTTCAAAGTTTCGATCCGTGAAACTCCAAAATGGAGTCGGATTAATGGTCCAGATCACATCTTGATTTGACGGCTACGATTAAATCACAATTTTGCATATCGCGATTTCAGGATTCCTGTGGTTAATATTCTTTGACATCTCCAACTCTCGATCCGCGAAACTCCGAAATTGAGTGGGATCAACGGTCCAGATCAAACCTTGATCTGATGGCTTAGATCATTTTGTGATTTCTCATATCGCGATTTCGGGAGGTGAAAGGCTGGAGAATTTCATACCTTTGACTTTGCAGTCAGGGAAATGATGATTTGTGTCCACGTGTCCTTCCCGAAGATGGATGGTCCTCCTGCTTTCAGGATTTTGTAAGCCCGATTTTCCTAACACTTTAAAGAATGTGAAGGCTCTCTTGGATCCAATAGTGGTCGGAACCTACGCTCGGATATAACACCTGAGATCTATCCTCCATATCTGCGCGTCCACGTGTCCTTCCCAAAGATGGACGGTCCTCCTACTTTTGGGATTTTGTAAGCCCGCTTCTCCTAGTACTTTAAACAAAATGTAGGCTCTCCTGGATCCAACGGTGGTCGGACCCCGCACTCGAATCTAATGCCCAAGATATATCCTCCATATCTATGTGCTCCTCTTGTCTACATTGATATCTGACAGCTATCGGGAATTCTGAATTGTTGATCCAACGATCATTGTTGCTGCTCCTCCCCATTATCACTGCGTTGCTGATCATGCTCCTGTACTCAAGCCATCATCGTTGTTTTACTTGCCATCAATGACAAGCATACGCTGCCTGTAAAACATGCCAACATACCAATCATGTTTTAACTACTCATCAACTATGACTCATCAATATGTACCAACATCATCAACTATACACCTCATGTATGTGGCAACTCATCAACTACTTGTCTCAACCATGTACCCAACTTGTACCTCAACCAAAATCCCTCATCAATTTCATCATCCATATGTGATTTATAACTCTGTAATAGACTTAGTGTATATGATAACATACCTGCAAACCTTCCTTAACTTTAAACAACAAGAGACTAGCATTTACATCAAACTTTTCTTTAGTCTCACATGACTAGTTTTGGATTAGTCAACAACTCTAACTTGAAATAATCATAACTTTGTACATGTAATGAATAAAGATATGAAACTGATATACAATGTTATTCAGTGTGTTTTATGCAATTCCTACAGGTGTCACTACTTGTAACCTCTCAGAAAAGTATTTATAGAAAAAATGACATACCTTTCCAAATTCTAGCTTATTCTAGAGAGCGACCTTGTAGAGCGTGCCCAACACGAAATATTTGTTGAATCGATAGGAAAATTTTACAAAACATACTAAATAATGTACTCTAACCAATACATTTTTTCTTACTGAATTTAAATCTGTGATGAATAAGTTATGACATTTTTACCCGAAACACCTATTTTTGACTAGTTTAAGGACTAGCCACAAACCCTATTTTCCACTGAGTATAACTCCAAAAATACAAGGACCCACAAGCTTAATTGTTTACCACATATACTTGGATATGTTTCCTCAATGGAATATCAATTTCATGGTCTGAATCATTCTAGAAAAAATGTTATTGCGAAAATGGTGAGATGACCTGTAAATAGCATACCTTAGAAAGCATCATCAAAAGAATTTATCCTTCCTTGAATTCCGGCCTTATTTTCTTCACCTTACCTCAGAAATTCGGCGTAGATATCCTTTGGTTACCTTAGACACCTATAGGTATTGAATATTCTCAAGTGCATATAAAATGAGAGAGCCTTGCCTATCATTTATACTCTCCAAGTAGCTTCCTTAAAAACATCTTCTAGGTCACTTTGCCCACTTTCCTTATTTTAGGGTTAACTCACATCTAATTTCTCCATTAAATTTATTATTTAAATAATTTATTTTGTATTTACTTTGAATTGTAATACACTCATTAATTCACTTTATTATTTACCTTCTAAAATATCTCAAACCACTTTGACTACTTTGACCTTTTGGGGCTTCTAGATGACATAAGAGGGTCCTCCAACTTCGTAAGGCCACAACTCTCAAACCGTGAGGAGTTATGTGACATTCCACATTCCACCAGAAATGAAATGACATGTACCATCCATATAGAATAGTATTACTTGCAAATATATCAAAACTCATACCATTATCCATCAAACAAACTTGGGTCCATTTCCCAAACCTGGGTTCTCCAACTTCTCATGGCCATAAATCTCTAACTGTGAGGAGTTATGTGATGTTCCACATACCATCAGAAATGGCATGACAAACACTATCCATATAGGATAATTTTAATGAAAAATTCACTAACCTTCATCTCATTATTCCACAAATAAGCATCAGTTCTCTAACCATACTTCTAGGATAACTCAATCTGCAAAGCGTCTTCCCGTGAGGGTTTTCACTATAAGGGGACCACTTTGGAGTTCATCCATTTCTACTTATTATCAACCATGACAAGACAATAATGAGTCATCTTAAAATCAAACAATATTGGGTCCATTACCCAACCTTTTTTCTACGGGGCTTTCTTCAAGGGTTGACATCAATGACAACCAACCTTAATCTAAGAAAGTATAAAAAGAAGAACAAGCTACTGAGGGCACAATTTCAAGAGTTTGAAGAATCACATCAATCAAGAGAAATAGATACATCAAGAACCATAAAATAATCATAAAAAATCAATAGTGATTTGAATTCCCAACTCCTAGAAGCTAAAATAATTGAAGAAGTCATTTTAAAACAACTCAATGATAGAGAAAAAGTATGTGAGAAGCTAGAAGCTAGTAGTCAAAGGTCACGAAACAACAAGACTGGTTTGGGATACACCCAAGACTCAACTTCTACATCACAAGGATTTGTCAAAAGACCAATAAGTTATGTAGATGCTCTTAAAATCCCCTTATGAAGAGAAGATAATAAGGCAAGGATGATTCCATTGGAGACCATCCCTGATATAGGTGGATATCGGTGGCCACCCACCTATTCCACTAGCTCGAAAAATAATTTTCCACTTTGGCCATTTTTCGACAGTTTTTAGGGCCCCAAATGTTCGGGGCCATTTTGAGGCCCTAAATGACGTTTTTTGGGGATTTGTGGCCCAATTGATTGTTGAATGCACTAGCTTGGACCAGTAAAAATCTGTTCTTCTCGGTTAGACCTTTCCAACGATGTATCAAGCGCCCTAAATAGAGATCGTATGCAAAAGTTACACCCCTGTTGTGAGTGGGAAATCCCCCTACGGACTAGCACTTAGGGTTTTATCATGCATGCAGAAAAGACCTAAAGATTCCTACCTTTTACCATCATCCCAGACCTAATCCCCATTATTCTTAAGAAAATACACGGTTAAGAAGATCAAGTGAACATACCTTACTTCCGACGTTTGGTGTTGATCCCTCTTCACGCTTGGTCGCTCTTTGACTGCAATTCTCCTCCCAAGGCTAACCTGCATTCACAAAAGACAAACAAATAACTCCACATTCATTTGGTCTACGGATTAATGGGTTAGATATTTAATCAACATTTACGCAATAAACAATGAAAACCTCATATGGTGGGACAAGAAAAGTACTTCTTTATTATTAAATTTACTAAAGCAACTTACAATGATGAAGACGGCCACTGCTCCATGAATCTGGTCCTGGGCTCCTCTTTTACTGTGCACCAACTGCTAACACACTTGCTTCTCTTCTTTGTTTAAATCACAAAATGGTTGCAGAATCTTGGGCAAGGGGAATGCTAATTCGGGTAGAGTTTCTTTACTATGATTTTCCTCTCTTTCAAATGGGACCCCTACCCCTTCCTTTATAGGATAGAAGGAGCTAGGTATGTAGTCGAATGACTGGCCATGCATGGTTGAAAGGTTTAGTTAACTTACCCAAAACTGTGTGTTTCATTAGAAACTTTCCATTTTTCATTCTTTTGTAGGTACACGCGGGTGGTAGTGGGTCAGCTAGAGTGTACACACGGGTTGTAGTGGAGCAGGGCATGTGGGCCTTTAAAAAGGGTGTTTTTATGAAGAGTTGGTCAGTATTGGCATGGAAAATAAGGCATATGAGATGGCCTGATGTCAGGTAAGTATGTTTGGTGCAAATTAGGGTTATAACAGATGCTCCCTAATGTGTGAGGTCAGAAGAGCATCTGATGGCCAAAATACATTATCAATCCTTATCAACGTACCAAACCAGTGAGCCCAGGGACTAGAATTTGGGAGGTGCCATCTGCAAAATAAAAATTTGTCTCATCGAGACGGGCATACCCATTCTCGAGATGAAATAAAATCATGGCTACCAATCAAATACACTGTAGATCCATGTCATATAACTATATAATGTGTAGCCACGAGCAATACACATCGGATCTACATCTCAAAATAAAAATTATATACATGTATAGTATCCATCTTCTAGAAGCTGATAAGGCTTGATGGCTGGAGATGAGGTCTTCAGAGCTTGAGAAACAACTTCAAAATCTTCAAAACTCGGGTAGGAGTGTAATATGAGTGTACAACTTCACTACCCAGAGGTCTTCGATGGCTCATCGGTCATGGACTAGAGGATATTGATGATCAGACTGGAGGCTTCATTGATTTCGAATAGAGACTTGATTAGACGTTCGGGATGGCCGGGCATGAGGGAAAGAGACAAACTACAGAGGGGCCGACTCAGGCTTGGTAAAAACTTCCCTTGGACAATATCACGACAAATGATGAGACTCAAGCATCATGGAATTGACATAAGTTCACGATGCAGGAGGCAACACAAACTCTCCATATGTTTGGAAGAATAACCAAATGGAGGAGGACACAACTCTATGTAGCGAGAATAGCTTCCTAAGATCATATTAAATCCCAGAGCTTGAAGAACAAACTGAAGGATGTGCTTTGTCCAAGGGTGACTCATTGTGCTGCCAATAAAAAGAAAATACTTTTCCCTTCCTCTTTTTGGGGTATATTTGTGTTTTTTTGTCTTTTTCAATAATTTTGGAAAGCTTGAAAAATAATAAAATAATTCTACATTACAAAGGAGGAACGAGTGTCGCACACATGCTAGTTCTAGGCACAAGGACAAGACTGACATTCAGAGCAAGGACATTCGAAAAAATCCCTCCTGGGGCCAAAGGTGTCAAGACGCAAAGGCAAAGTGCTATAGGGATTGCGTATAAGACATGCTTCAGATGGTTCAGTTGAGAGCAACATGGAGCTGGCATTAGGCCAAAGACGCAGGTATGAAAACGTGGTTAGAAAAACACACAATGGTAATGTCCTTCGATGTACTTTTAACGAGCCCAGAGAAGGTAAGCTCGGTGGTTTTTCATATTTAGAGAGGCTGAAAAAACGTAAAAGGAGACTCCATTGGGGTACCTTTTTCGAAGGTAGTCTAGTCGGTTCGAAAAAGGGGTAAATTAGCACCGACCAGATGTCTATTCAAAACCATTTTAACGAGTGTGATAAAGACAAGGTCACTCGATGATTTTTTCATTTTTAGGGAGTCTGAAAAAAGCTTAACTGTGGACTCTGTCAAGAATGTTCTTCTAGACCATTTTAACGAGTGTGAAAGAATAAGGTCACTCGACGATCTTTTCAATTTTAGGGAGACTAAAAAGAGCTTAACTATGGACTCCGTGGGGGTTCCTTTTTTGTAAATTTAGTCCCTCAGACCCGAAAAGGGTTAAAATTATACCTGAGAGTACTCTTCTAGATAACTGAGGCTCCTATAGTATCCCTTTGTTCGTACAGTTGACCATCCATACCGAAAAAGGGGTAAACTACTGCTGGACAGATGTGACTTCAAATTTCAGTTTAGTGAGCGTGAAGGTCAACAAGATCGCTCGATAATCTTTTCACGTTTAGAGGGTCTAAAAAGAGCTTAAAAGAAGACCTGTTAAGTTTTGGGAGTCCCGAGGGTGAGGTCAAGAGTGATAAGGAATCATGCAAATGAGGCTCAAACTCATAATCAGGAAAAAATAGTAAGGACTCCCGGGCCTATAGTTGTTAGTGACAGCATGGACACCAAAATGAAACCAGGATCTACCTAGGGCATCCATGTTAAGGTAGGATCTACCACTAAATTACAACACTCCTAAATTAACAATGATGGTTCCGTGTCTCAAATCGGTGGGATCGATCTTATGGCAAAGAAGAAAAGACAACAAGATGCAAAAAGTGGAGTTGGAATCCTATCTTAAATGCAACGAGTTGGAAAAATGTCTTTTTACCAAAGGACCTTCAAAACGACCCAAAACTCCAAAAAGTTTCCCAATACCCAAAGAACAATTCTCGTGACAATCTAAAGAAAACTCTCGAACCATACTAAATGATTTTCAGTTTAGAAAAAATGACAAAAGGGTCCAAAAAAATGACAAAAAGAGGCCAAAAAGTCTGCAAATAGAAGCTGGTAGCTCATTATCACCATTGCTAATTGAGAAATTGACAAAAAACCAAAATTACCCCTTTGTGCTTTCTTGTTGAGAGAGTGCCCAGTTTCATTCCTAGAGAGACTATCCGAGGGCACGAGGCCTCTCTCCTCGCATTATGAAGATGGGCGACGTTGTTGCTACGACAGGGGGGAGGGAGGACCATTGAGGCCTTTGATGACAAGTTCTTTGCTTGGTGGGCATGACAGATTCCAGTCATAGAGGACTACCCCTATGTTGGTATTGACTTCTCTAGAGACCCTGAGATATCGGTACCTCCCAGAGAGCAGCGAGGAGAGATGGGTAAGCTTGCTTCGTTTTTTTTTTGTTAAATATATGTAATTTTTATGTTGTTTTTTATATTTATCATTTTTTTTATACACCAGAGTATTTGACAGATCTATGTTTGCTATGTGCAGATGTGGGGCCAGTGCGACCAATGGACTATGCGAGGAACAAACAACGTTTTCGACTAGAGGCCGCCCCAACCGCAACCGGCGGACCAACAACAATAGGACTACCTCCAGTCGGTGAGGCTGAGAGAGTTTTGAGACGAGTAGAGAGAAACTTTACCTCGCTTAATTGCACAGACCCCATGGCAGAGATCGAGTATCTGCCACCATCTATGCAGCCTCATGTAGTGGGGGCACCACGGATGTGGGTCCAACTTTTTTGGCGTTTGGAAAATGTCATTGACCATTACAACAGGGCCAATCGGCCCCGTCCTTAGTTAGGCTGGACTTTTTACGTGACGAGGGCACTACTTGTATATTTTTGAGGGCATAAGCCCCATGAATCGTTACTGGACGTATTTTTGAGGCACTTGCACCCACACATGTACTCTGATATTTTTGATATTATATATGGATTTTTATGTCTTATGGAATACATTTGCTTTAAAATTGTATTTACATGTGCATGTGTGTGTCTTTATTATATGTGTGCGAGATGCCAATCTAAAATTTGATTAGCTAGAGTATCTGTGACTTGATTAGCTTCGTTCTAAGAGACGTACCCTAAGGAACCTTCAGTGTAAAGTAGGATCATGAACACGGTAGACTCTATTTAACTGAGACACAACCAGCTGAGCGTCTAAATAGACTCGGAGGTGAGAGATACCAAGTGAAAAAGAGTCACAAAGCAACTCAATAACTAAGCTGTATTTGATGACATTGTTTGTGGTGTCACCTAAACATTTACCTCCTGAAGATAGTAACTGGCCCTGAGGTGTAAAAATTACCCAAGATGCGGAGGCAAGCCTCTGAGTGTGTCAGCTAGCACCATATGCGAATCCAACGCACATCTCTGATTCACTTGACATCTACCATAGTGACAAAAGATAAAATACAAAACAACACTTCCATAAAACCAAAAGAAACCAAAAAGTAATAGTACAAAGACTATATATATGTTACAAAAAGTTACCCAAGGTGATCTACCTATGAGTAATACTTCTTGAGGTAGAGCCCATTTCTAGGCTCTGCCAAAGCATTTCCCTCAAAATCTACCAGGCGATAAGTGCCCTTTTTTAGAACCTCTTTTACGATGAAAGGTCTGAACCACATGGGTTTGAACTTGCCTGCCCCCAGGGGGTCCTTATCTTGGTCGTAGACCAGGACAAGGTTGCCTTCGGATAAAATCCGAGGACGAACGGACCGATCATACCGACACTTGACTTTTTGTTTGTGAGCTTCGTTAGCTAAGGCCACACCACGACGTTGCTCATTGAGCTGCTCAAGATATAATAAACGCTCTTCAATCGGTGAAGTGTATGGACATAATTGTACTGCCAACTTTAAATATGAGATCTGACATTCTATGGGCAAGACTGCTTCCAGCCTGTAAATGAGTTGAAAAGGTGAGAAACCAGTTGTAGTATTAACAGATGTTCGGTAGGCCCATGATGCCGAGTATAACATCAAATTCCAATTTGACTTGGCTGAATTGATCATTCGCTGTAGGATGGTCTTAAGAGATTTATTGACAACTTCCACTTGACCATTCGCTTGAGGGTAGTAGGGTGACGAATGTTATTGCCTCAACCCAATATTTGATGTTAACTTGGTCATCATTGTGTTTTGAAAGTGACTGCCATGGTCAGTGACAATCTCTCTCGAGACACCAAACCGTGCTATAATGTGGTTAAACAAAAAGGGGACAACAGTCTCGCCATCATCTTTAAATGTTGGCATCGCTTCGACCCACTTGGTGAAGTAGTCTACTACTATGATGATATAACGATGCCCCCTTGTTGAAGGAGGGTTGCAGTTAGTGTAATCAATTCCCCACTTGGTGAAGGGGCCAATGGTGATGACAGGAAACATGGGAGTGGGATGTGCGCTCATCTTCCGTGAGAAGATTTGACACAGGTGGCACTTCTTGACTAATGTGATACAATATTTGATTAGTGTTTTCCAAAAGTAACTGGCTCATAAAATCTTTTGGGTTGTTTCCAACCTAGACAAATGACCACCACATGCTCGAGTATGGCAATCGTTAAGCATGGTTTCCACCTATTCATGAGTGAGGCACCGACGAAGGATGCAATATACACCTTGACGATACATAGTATCTTTTAGTATGAGATAGGTCTTGGCCTGATGGAATATATGGAGATGCTCATCATGAGAAGAAGAGGCCGGGCACTTCAAAGTCTAGAGATAGACAAGTATATATCCATACCAGGGGTCCGGAGATGCTATCAAAAACATGTCTCCTTGAATATGATGTTCTTCGGGCATGACATCACCTGACTCGACCAAAAGTTCCGAGATGAGTTCCGCAAAGACCAATGACTTTTTGGATTTTTCCGAAATGAAATCTAAGTCAAATTCCTGGAGGACAACTATCCATCTACTAATATTTTCGTCGATTACCCGTCGTGTCAACACGTATTGAAACAGATTCATGACAACAATGACAGTGGTCTTGCGAAACAAATCATAATGACAGAACCGTTGGACAACATGGACTGCTGCCAATGCATGTTTTTCGATATGAGAATAATTGAGTTCCAGTCCAACCAGGCCTTGGATCAGGTAATAAATCACATATTCTAAGAGAAAATCATCCTCTTGAACTAAGACCATACCGATGGTTGACTTTGCTGCAGCCAAGTATAATAAGAAATCTTTGTTATAATTGGGTGGCCAAAGCAGAGGGGCAATTTTGAGGGAATGTTTCAATGCTTTGAAGGAGCGTTGAGCGGCATTGCCCCAATGAAAGGAACGTCTTTATTCAGTAAGAACATAAAGACCTTTGTTATCTAGGTACAGTTTGCGATGAAACGCTGCAAAAAGTTCACTTTTTCCTGTAGACTCTGAAGTTGAAGGATTGTACATGGGGGAGGAAATTGAACTATTGCCTCAACCTTGAGAAGATCGACCATGATCCCTGTTGTTGAAACTATGAAATCTAGAAAATGGCCCAACGTCACACAAAAATTTCATTTGTTGGGATTCAAGTGAATCCGGAAGTAGCGACATCACTCAAATATAAGTCGAAGGTGCGTGGGATGATCGGTTCTCTTACGAGATCATGATGCTAAATCATATAAGTAGGACTCGATGATATGTTTGATATCATGGAAAGAAAAAGACATGGCCTGCTGAAAGGTGGCTCCATCATTTTTTAGACCAAAAGGCATCTTACGATACGCGAATGTACCCCATGGACAAATGAATGTTGTTTTGTGTTGGTCTTCGGGTTTGATTTGTATCTGATTATATCCTAAAAAACCATCCATGAAAGAAAAAGCCTCACAACCTGTGCATTCATTGACTATCTGGTCAATAAATGGTGTGGGGAAATTATCTTTTGGACATGCCTTGTTCAAATCATGGAAGTCTGTACATACGCGAATTGTACCCTGTTTTTTGTTAACCGACAAGGGGTTTGACACCCATTGGGTCAAATGGACGGGGTAGATAAAACCTTCCTTGAGCAGTTTCTCTACTTCAACCTTAATAGCTGTTGTTTTCTTAGGATTAACTGGACGAAGCTTCTACCGAACCGGTTTAGCACTAGGATAAGTCGTGATTTCGTGTTCAACAATTTTTGGATCGATGCCTGGAATTTCCTCGTAAGACCAAGCAAAAATGTCGGGAAATTCCTTAAATAAATCCATGTAGATTCGAATCTCTTCGGGGGAGTAGTCAGCTCTGATGAAAACATTCTCCACGACGCCAGGGGTTCTGGAGATGTTTATAGGTATAGTTTTGGCGATGGTTGCCATATTACCCTCGACATAAACAACATGTGTAGCCAAAGGATTGATAGGACAAGACCTATCTCGAGTCATAGTTGAGGTGAATTCCCCTGCTTCAATTCTGCTTAAATCTGGGAGGAAGTAAGATCTGTGATGGATATGGTCCTTGGGTTTGTTCGGACTATTCATTGCTTCAATGATTTCTTCGTATGAGGGTAAGACTAAGTCTAAAGAATCTGTATCAACGAGGGAAATTTGAGCCCAAATATGCTCTAGAATCGGATCTAACTCTTGTGCGGGAGTTGGATCAGGGTCGGCCAAAGCTTGCTGGACTAAAGATTACACCACTTCTTCCATGGACAAGGGCATGGACATACCATGATGCCATTTCCCTTCCATCATGGATGATGAGGAAGGAAGAATCTAGGGGTCGTTAAAGTAAGTCGCGCGAAATGACGAAACTTGGAAAATCTCAACCTTATGGTGGTCAAATATGAACTTAACATCACCTTGAGGAGGTGGGTAATTGAAAGTACCCATCAAAGGTGGGCACAAGCCAACCCCTATGTTGATGACTCCAGGTTGAGGGTTATCAATCATTGGGACTGTGGATGCCCCCAATGAAGGGTCAGGATGGGAGAAAGACAACTGATCAATGGTCACGATCCAACCCTCGTGTGGAAACAACAAGACCCAGAAAACTGTAGTGACTACTGCTGGCATATAATAGGTCCAATTCCTCCCTAACAAGAGATTATAGTCGAGATATGGGATTATAGTCGAGATATGCGTTGACCACTTCAACATCGACACACACCATTTTCCCTCCTAACTACATGGGAAAAGAGAGGATTATGCCATGTGGTCGGAACAAACGACCGTCGAAAGCGGTAAGAAGAGTAGGTGATGGAGAAAGAACGGGCTGCCCAATGGCCTTCCAACACGCCAAAGACATTACACATGTTGAGGTGCCCTCATCAACCACCATGTGGAAAATGTTCCGAGTAAAATTTTTCGTGGTGTAAGCCACGACTATCTGGAATGCTATGTGGTAAGGGAGATGAGGTTTCAAGTCGGTTGTATCAAGCATGATCGTACCCGGATTACAAGTCTCGTCGGATCCTAAGGTGGCTAAAAAATTCTTTCTCTAGGAAGGGCAGCTTTGGAGGACTTCCAAAGAAGACATCACACAAGGGTTTTGAGACAAATCCTCCACCATAGAGTAGTTTTGGGTGGCCCTTGCGTTCGGGTTGTGAGAAGCTTTATTAAACACACCTTTTGGGATGCGTATCATGGTTTTTCCCAACGTATTCTCTATCTGGAGAGGAATAGATGGGGTTTCAGCTTCTTTACCTTTCTCAGAGGTGCTTGGCTTCCTGTAATTGTGTGTTCTAGTCGATATATAGGCATCACCTTTCATCATATACACATTCGTGGATGCAGGATTGTTTGAAGACGGAGGGGGTCCTTGGCTGCCCCCTTCCACGCTTGTAGAGGCTTGAGTTAGAATTTGGCCATGTTGAAATGGGTTTGTTAACACAATAGGCTGCTGCCGTGACAATACATTTTGGGCCTCTACAAGCTGAGGGCATTGGTGAGTCGGGTGGTCTTCCGCGCACAGATTACACAGATACCGCGACTTCCTTTTTTTGGTGTTTCCCCCGCCAACATTATTAGAGGGTTTCTTATCCCCCTTACCCTTTTTACGTTGTTTCTTCTTTCCATCAGGCTGCTGGGTGGACTTCGGATTTGTCGATTGCACACTGTGTACATCCGACGTTTGGGTAGGGGAGCAGCCGAAACAGTAGTCTGGCTAGCCGTTGTATGCTAGATAGACAATTGCTGCAATTGTTTTTTCAGTTGTTCAACGAGATTTGTTTGTGTTGAACCAATAATACCATCGACATGTGGTCCAATTCTCTATCTGGTTTTATCAAGTATTGATCGTGGTGCATCTGGAAAGATCTCATATAGTAGACTAGACTAAGAATATATTAGCTCAAGATGTTGAGCTCTCATGATTGCATCTTCTTCTGAAAACACTCCCGACATCGCAATGTCTTTGGATAACTGTGGGACCAAAGACTTAAGGAACCACTCAAGAAATAATGCTGGTGGGACTGACACCTTAATCAAACTCTTTCAACGTCTCCATTATTGGATATGATCAGAGATATGGTCCACTTTTGTCTATTCGAAATTAGCCAACAATTATGTGCCAGTGTCGTATCTCATAGGAAATGGTTTAGGAAATCCTTTGCCAATTCACCGAAGGAAGAGTATCTTGAGTGGTCAAGCTCAATGTACCATTTCACAACACTCCTAATGAGAGTATGTTGAAACAATCACAACTGTACGGAGTCGTCTTTCAACAAATTAGACGAGAACCAAAGGTGAAAAGTAGTCACATGATCTCCTGGATCTTCGTTAGGCTTGGCTTCAAACTTTGGTATGTTCAAAGGAAACTTCGTCGGCATAAGGGGCCAATGAGGATCATGAAAGATAGGGTCATTCAACAACCTTGTTAAGTCTAGAAAATGAAAGGTTGTCAGGAAATGTAGTTTGAGTTGTTGGTGATAACCATGGAAAAAGGGGCCTGGAGTTTGACTGACACCAGGTTTCCAGGAAAAGTTGGGTTTCTGGTAAAAACCATGGCCATGACTAGCATACGAATTTTGCGTTTGAGGAGACATCATCGACTGATTCTCAAAATAGGACGTAGATTGTTGGGTGTGCATTACATTCGAAGGAATTTGGGAAGGGTTGCCCCATGCCAATCCCATGGGCATAGGTACTGCCCCTTTCCCGAGGTTCCATTTGTTGTGAAAAGAATTGCCCCCGATCGGAATTCCTAATGGGGGAACTGATCCCTGCCAAGACTTCCAAGGTCCTGATGTGGAAGAATTTCCTGGGTTTCCCCCCTGTGTAGGAATAGTACCCTACATAGGATTAGGTTGTCCGTAACTGGGGTTTCCCCCATTCAGAAAATCAGCTGACAAGAAAGCGTTGTTACCAAATGCACCAAACAAAGAAAATGGTGTCGAACCTACCGACATATTATGAGCTATGAACTATGGTGTGCGTTCGGCCCAGTGGATTGTTGGTGGGCACTGCCGAGTGAAGGGGATGAAGGAGGTATATGAACTCCTCCATAAGGGGAAGCATTAAAAGGAGCTAAAGTGATCCCCATGGGTCCTTGTAGAGGAGAGTTAGAGACCCCTGCCCCTAGACCTAAAGTCAGTAAAGTGGAGTAGGAAAGTATAGGACTTGTACTTGAGCTAGGCATCTCGTATGAGAATGGAGGGCCTATCGCACTCTGTGTGAAAGGAGCAGTGGCCATCGCCAAAGACGGGATCAGACCACTGCTCGAGGTAGAGGCAGTCGAGACCATGGTGGTTCAGACCGATGATGGTGGGTTAGGAGGTGGAACACCCCCTGTGGTGACAACCCTAGTGGGAATAGAAGAATTCCTAGAATAAGTGGTTGCATTTGTTTCCATTTCTGCGCGTAACATTGTCTGGCGCTCATAAGGATAAATTTGTATGATGATGGGTGCCTAAATATCAGTGGTTGGAGTTTCATATGGACCAAGATCTTCCACTCCAAGGTATAAAATGGTTGGTTCCTCTAGATGTTGGTCGGACATAGTTTCCTATGACCCGGTTGCTTCAAAAGACCCTTGTTGGTCTAGCTTTCTCGTTAGCGGTGGCGGGGGTGGATCCAGTGTAACCGGTGGCAGGACAAGAATCCTTCGTGACTGGCAGATCTCATGATCCTCTACTATGTGAGAATATCAAAGACACACTAGGGATTTCTATTCGTTCAAAAATAACACACACTAGAAAAATTCCCTACGAGATAAAACAAGCAATGACTAAACTATTTGGAAGAACAGTTACAACAACCAACACTAGAGAAACTTACCGGTGCAAGTGAAACTCAAACATGGAAACACTCTCTAGGTATACTTTGAAAAGTGTGGCCCGATGTTTGTCCTAGGTACCGTGGTCTACCCCTGCAGTCACCTGTGTAAGTCCCTAAAATNAAGGTATAGTCGACAATTGGGTGGACCGCAATGAGCAGGTTATCAAGCCCAAAACCTATCAAGGGTGTTGAAAACAAGTGGTCCAGAAGACAACTGAGGACTTCGAACAGATTCAATACCCACGAAGCTCCATGGAAAATGCAATCGACGGAATCCCAAAACAAACCCTCTATATGCATTCCCCACTACGCTTGGTCCAGCTTTGGAGGGGTTATCTCTGCTACCTTTCTGCACACAACCTCATGTTTATCCCTTATCTTAGAGGGGGGTCTTGGATAACTTTCAGGATACTGGACTTTTAACACTCCCTAGCACAGACTCTTATGTATGTCTTGCAGCCTTGAAGAGTTTCCTCTCCAACCTAAATCA
>SNQJ01S0079016.1:27096-46688 GCA_010110895.2 Picea sitchensis | reverse complement strand
TCTAGCCTAGACTAGTTGATGGACCCTACAAACATAAAGTCTAGTTGATTTTAATTAATCATTAATTTTTATGGCTTGTCTTAAGTCAAAGGTTATGAAAGTGAAACTAGTGATGTTTTGAGAGATGAAAGAAAAGATAAACAAAAAAGTAGAAACAAAATAACTTCTTCTCGACAAAATTTTAATCAACTTTTCAAACTAAATTTTTTCTAAGATCTTTGAACAGTAAACTCAAAACAGGATTTCGCTTGACTACGAGCTACTTATTGTCCTAAGTAAACAACCAAGAACTTATGAAAGAAAAACTTTTCTTGGTTATTTATGCACACCAACAAATACTTAACCAAACCAAGAAATAAAAGAGTTTTATTTATTTATTTAATGCTCGCAAATAAAAAAGGAAAAATGACGACAAGTAAAGACCAAGAAAAATTCTAGACTAAGCACAGATCACAAAGAGTTACTGAAAATAACACACAAATTGACGAAATCAGACTCTCACACTTGTCTAAAAACCCTATGAAAGAAATTTTTTGAGGAAAACGTTTTAATGAAAAAGAAAGCTATTGCTGTGATCAGACCTAAGTTGTTGACTGCTATGACAGAGACCAAGAACCCTAAGAGGTATAACTCTTGAAAAGGAAAAGGATGACTACCTCTCCTTAAACAAAAAGTTTCTCAACAGGCACCTTGTTGACAGTTCAACAGCCAGCGTGTGAACGCGAGTTGTGTAAGGTCAGGGCACGTGTACACACATGCAGACCTTATGTAGGCCACGTGTACTTTAGTAACTCTTCAAAAATGAAAATACAAGCAATCAAGCACTGATAGAGACTATTGGTATTGAGAACCAGAATCTCTTGAAGACTAAAAAACTTACTTTGTCAGAAAAGAAAAAAAATTCAAGGAAAATTTCATATAATAAAACCAATCTGAGGTGGTACCTAAGCTACAAATTGCAAAAACAAAGACCATAATGAGTTTTAGAAAACCCCTGAGAAGGATCACTTCTGACAGGGAAGAGGATGACTGCCTCTTTAATAAAATTTTAATGAACTTAGCCACGCTACTGTCACTTCATCAGCTAACATTTCCACGTGGGTTCTGTGAATTTTAGGGCATGTGTACATGCAGACAAGCCTTATACAGTCCACGTGTACCTCTGTGGCTTCCAGAAGAAAAAAAAAATGTAGTCAAGAAAAGAAAGCAGGGAATACTGGTATGGAAGACCATAATCCCTACTAGCTCAGACTCTTGCAGAAATGCAGAAAAAAGGTGATGAAACCAATTTAAAACTACCAAAACGTATCCCCAGAAAACCCAAGAGATCCCCAGTACGGTCGCAAATTCTGTTGTGAGTGGGAAATCCCGCTACGGACTAGCACTTAGGGTTTTATCATGCATGCAAAAAAGACCTAAAGATTCCTACTTTTTACCATCATCCTAGATCTAATCCCCATTATTCTTAAGAAAATACACGGTTAAGAAGATCAAGTGAACATACCTTATTTCCGGCATTTGGTGTCGATCCCTCTTCACGCTTGGTCACTCTTTGACTGCAATTATCCTCCCAAGGCTGACCTGCATTCACAAAATACAAACAAATAACTCCACATGCATTTGATCTATGGATTAATGGGTTAGATATTTAATCGACATTTACGCAAGAAACAATGAAAACCTCATATGGTGGGACGGGAAAATTACTTCTTTATTATTAACTTCACTAAATCAACTTACAATGATGAAGATGACCACTTCTCCATGAATCTGGTCCTGGGATCCTCTTTTACTGTGCACCAACTGCTAACACACTTGCTTCTCTTCTTCGTTGAAATCACAAAATGGTTGCATAATCTTGGGTAAGGGGAATGCTAATTCGGGTAGAGTTTCTTTACTATTATTTTCCTCTCTTTCAAATGGGACCCCTACCCCTTCCTTTATAGGCTAGAAAGAGCTAGGTATCTAGTCGAGTGACTAGCCATGCATGGTCGAAAGGTTTAGTTAACTTACACAAAACTATGTGTTTCGTCAACAACTTTCCATTTTTCGTGCTTTTGTAGGTACACGCGGGCTGTAGTGGGTCAGCTAGAGTGTACACGCGGGCTGTAGTGGAGTAGGGCGCGTGGGCCTTTAAAAATGGTGTTTTTGAGAAGAGTTGTTCAATACTGGCCTGGCAAAGAAGGCATATGAGATGGCCGGATGTCAGGTAAGTATGTCTGGTGCAAATTAGGGTTATAACAACCCCTAGGAAGTTGACGTATCAACTACCCCCATCAGGGCCCACAAACCTTTTGGATTTTCATCTTTCGGGGTTAGGGTTTTGGATTTTATTATGTTAAAAAGGCCTTTGGAGCCTCATTGTAATGATCATCTTATTGCGAATGCGAGTAGAAGTCACATTTATTCTAAGAGATAAGATGCCACCATTCTAGTGAGTCTTTTACTCTGTATTTTTACAGTTCTGTACATTTCAAACATTAATAGAAATTGTGTATTACTGTATTTGTTGATTAAGGTTGGTTGTCATTGATGTCAACCCTTGAAGAAATCCCCGTAGCACAAAGGTTTGGGTAATGGACCCAATATTGTTTGATGTAAATATGACTCATTATTGTTTTGTCATGGTTGATAAGAAGTAAATATGGANGAAGTTGACGTATCAACTACCCCCATCAGGGCCCACAAACCTTTTGGATTTTCATCTTTCGGGGTTAGGGTTTTGGATTTTATTATGTTAAAAAGGCCTTTGGAGCCTCATTGTAATGATCATCTTATTGCGAATGCGAGTAGAAGTCACATTTATTCTAAGAGATAAGATGCCACCATTCTAGTGAGTCTTTTACTCTGTATTTTTACAGTTCTGTACATTTCAAACATTAATAGAAATTGTGTATTACTGTATTTGTTGATTAAGGTTGGTTGTCATTGATGTCAACCCTTGAAGAAATCCCCGTAGCACAAAGGTTTGGGTAATGGACCCAATATTGTTTGATGTAAATATGACTCATTATTGTTTTGTCATGGTTGATAAGAAGTAAATATGGATGAACTCCAAAATGGTCCCCTTATGGTGAAATCCCTCATGCGAAGACGCTTTGTGGAGTAAGAGAATCAATGCTTAATTGTGGAATAATGAGATGAAGGAAAGTGAATTTGTCAGGGTGTTGGAGCCACCTTTCTCAACTGTTTTAAATGTAATTCTTAAAATCAAAGGTTGGCCTTTAAGTTGTCTTTTACTTTGTGACCTTTACCCACTAAAAATCTCAGTAGTCCTAATTTGCGAAGTGGCGATGGCCATTGTACTCCTAAGCCATCGACATTTAATTGTTAAACGAGATTTTCCACTTTTATATACCTCGGGATATCGCGTTTCGGGAGTTACAAGTCACACGGTTTCCAAGCCCCGATGCGCGAAGTCGCGGAACAACTTTGAAAACTTACCTAGGTTAGCGTCGAGAGTAAATTTCCTTAAACCTTAGTTAAGTGCTGTTGGGATTTTGTGTCTCGATGATCGCTCTCCCCAAAAGTCTTACCGTCATAACTCCGATAGGTAAAGTTGCGAGATAGTTTTACAAGTCACCCAAGTTAGTGTCAGGGATAAGTCGTTTTAAACCATAGTTAAACAATGTCGGGGTTTCACGACTCGACATTCACTCTTCCAAGAAACTATACCTTCGTATCCCTGAGTCACGAAATCACGATATTAATTAAACACTGATTAATTAAACACTTAATCCGGATCATGTTTTTTCTTAACTAGATCGCGTCATCACGATCTCGAGTTTTAGGAGCTCGAAGGATATGATTGAAATCTCCCGATATGGCGAACGCTGAAAAGGGTGATTAAATTTTAAAGAAAACCTAATTAAATAAGCTAATCCAGATTAATCAGTGCATTAATACAAATATTAACACGCATCATCTACGGGTTAGATTTTTGCGCTAACTTGTGTCACGACCTAAAACAATTTATGGCATTTATTTGAAATGAGGTGAAGTGATAGGTAAAGATATTGTTTTTATTGCTAAATCTTTCTCTAAAATTGATTTGACCGTTCTGTTCATAAGGACGTCGAGGTTTTAAATGGTCGAGATATAGAGTTCTTTCTCTCATTATTTCAAATTTCATTTCTATCTTGTGCGAAGAAGCTTTTCTCACCAAGATAATTTCTGTATGTATACACATTTTTACTACAGGAGAGCTAAGTCAGATTCCTCTATCATGGCACCATGAAAAGCATCCAAGGCGATTGCTGGGAGTTCAGGGCAAGGCTCAGATACTGTTTTAGATACTTCACCATGAAGTGTTGATTCTGTCAGAACCTGGTCATACGTCTCCGAGGTTCTTTAGTCCAAATTGGTGAACTGTTTAGATGATTCCAACAATAATGAGAAGGACGATTTGGCCACCAAATACAAAATTGTCATTCAAGAGGAGATGCATAAGATAATGGCCAGGCCACAACTCCTTCCATACTATGATATGATCCGATGGGCATTAGATCACGTGGATATCCCAACCAGAACTATTATCAGTGAGCAGAAGGTGACCATTGGGACCTTTAGACCAGAACATTTGCAGGCGATGTACCAATTGTCACCCACACCGAACTTCTCACACAATGTCGAGTTTCTGGAAGGTTTTAAGTGGAAAGAATGCGAGCAATACGACATAAACTTGTCTAATCTGATCAAGGATTGGGTCTCGCACCCCGCAAAGTTTAGGGAATACGACAACAAAGTTTATTCAATCTCTTCCTTGGAGCCACAATTCAAATATATAGCAATGATGACCTGTAGGTAGTATGCGAAGGAGGACACCACACATTTTTGTCTCCCGTGGGTGCCTCTCATTCATACAGTCAGTGAAGGTTGTTCCTTCGACTGGGACAAATTGTTGTCAGACAGTTTAACTAGCTGGATTACTGAATATCAGATGCAGAGGGTGAATGGAAAGGCCATTTCATTATTTATGTCTGCCTACATCATGGATTCTGCTTGTTTCATGACACCTTTCCCCCTAATGGGATGGAGCTGGACTCCATTTGAGGCTGAGCCTATCCATGTCTACCACTCAAAACTTTGGGAAGATAAGGCCACAAAATTTATATACGAAATTTTCAATTAGGTAATGGTACCAATACATATCTCCATCTTCGGCAACCCACCGCCCAGGATTTCAGATAACATCGCCACCAACTTGAGCAACGTGGCCGACTGGTACGTAGAGGTAGAATTTTCATACATCAGGGTTTTCAGCACCTTTGTTCCCCCCTATGCTCTACCATTATTCATACCAGACATGCTGGTTTGTCGCTAAATCGCTAGGAAAACTGTGATTGGTGGCATAAGAAAAGAGCTTAAAGGATTTTCAAAGAAGGTATGGTTGCCCTTCCCCATTCATTTAAATACATATTCTTTATTAGATTTTGTACACGCAAAAGCCGAGACAATGACTTTGGAAGATATTAAATTGGTCCACATTGAGTTCAAGAAGCACGACCCACACAGGATCATGGGAAATCACATGGCGAGTTGTGGCCTTAAAAGGTATGAACATGAGCATTCGCCTCATGACGACATCTTCCAAGGGGCAAGATCCTATGCCGAGGTCGTAAGTCAGATTCAAACCCTGTCGCCCAAGGAGATGGTTGATTTCTTCAAATTTCAGGAACACTGACAGAGCTGCCTTCCCCCAGTCCTGCAGTGTAAGAATCCATAGACTGCAGATGTACAACAAACGGAAGCCAAGGGATCCAAATATTCAGGACCTGACCAAGAGGAACAACAGGAAAATAAGAAGCAAACCGAGGGCCCAAAACAGGAAGCCGATATCCTCAATCCTTCAAGAAAGCTAGCCTCGGTTGTTACCCCAGGGAAATCATCCAAGCAGATCGACAACCCCATCATTTATGTTACTCCCCTACAATCCACAAAGGGGATCCTAGACACAGGATGGATTTTTGGCGAAGAACTAATGCCCATAACTGTGGAAGAGTTGCCTCTGAACAATTTTTTCTTTGATAAGAAGAGAAAGGCCGTTGTGAAAGAAGAACTTTATCAAGAAGCAGGCACAACAACCAAGAAATTTAAAATCCTTGCTGATGGGAGAGCCATGAAAAAAGAGGAATTTGCAATTCAGATAGTAGGGACGTTGGGGGATTTTTCCACAACCAACCAATATTCTGTCGAGTCCCTGAAAGAACAGTTGAAGCGGAAAAACTGCTTGATCAAAACTTTGGAGGATAAGTTGGCTACAATAGAAGCAGCTGCCAGAGATAAGGCGAATACAGGTATAGAGCTAGCTAGGGAAACCGATCAAAAGGAAATCGAGCGGCTCAAATCTGATCTCAAACAGAAAAAACAGATGGCTCAGACCAGAAAATTACAGATAAGCCAGTAAGGAGAATTGATAGGGTAGTTACAGGCCAAATTAAATTTTGCTGAAAGCCAAATGATAGATATTGGGATATTCCAATCCCAAGCCATAGAAATCCAAAAAAGAGTGTCAACATCTCAACAAGATTTACTTGCTAAAGTAGAAACTATTCAAAACCACTGCCAACTCATTGATCAAGTACTGGAAAACATCTCCTTCAGAGAAAAATAAGCTGGGGCGGCTCGGGTCGCTTTCCAAGAGGCTGTTATAGCCACGACAAAAAAGGAAACGGGCAATAGTTCCAAGTTGTCCATCCTAGAGCAGACTCGAGGTAACATCTTGCTGAAGGCATGGGAGTGTAACATATCAGAAGGCAGACAATGAGCTAAAGAGGTAAGAAACTCTTGTGAAGAAACTTTCAGCTTCATATATGGGAGTTTGTTGGATCTCGATAGTGAAAACAACACTGAGACACTAGGCCAGATTAATATATCCAAGCACCTGCTCAATATCAAGGAGAATGAGGAAAGAGATTTGGCTGAAATATCACAGATAACTCAAACAGATATAGTCCAAGTAGATAAATGGCTAATAAAACCAAGTGTACATTTATGTTCTATCAACGTCGAAGAACGAAAGGTAGAAGGAAAGTTGTCACAATTAGTGAAGGATTGTTACACTTGTGAGGCAAATAATCAAGCAGAACCTTTCAGGTTGATAGCCCAGTTCGTGGAGAGGTGCGTCACTTGCACCGAGCATGCGAAGGGGTAGGTTTTCGGTACCAAATACTGACATGTGTCTGCCTGTTCAATTTTTAGAACCCGAAGTTCAGAGGAAGGAAGGTGCTCCATCCACTCGAAAGAGGACAAAGACAAAGAATTGAAACACATAAGTCTCCTTTTTGTAACCGAAACAATTCCTAGAACGATTGAGATTCTAACGTATAGAAATTTGTATAAATATGCACTTTGAAGAAAGAACCAGGGCTGGACCTTTTTGGTCGATTGTAATAGAGACTCTCTCCTTTTGAGAATTAATACAAAGCAATCCGAAGACTCCTGATTCCATCAAGACTGTGTTATGAGTTTGTTTCCTCTGTGATTTCGTGTTCAATTTCATTTCTCATATATATATATCTGATGAATGTTTTTACTGCAATTTAGTAAAACTTCTACTATGGTGATCAATTTTTAGTCGTCTATATCGTTTATAGTTTTTCCTCTGTATTGGCTATTAGCAAGTACAAGACCTGTGAACTCTTTAGATCTTCATATTTTATGCTTCATCAGATTTCTTCTTATCTTTTTCTTCTTCTGTTTACAGGGTGAGATTCTCCCTTGATAGGAGCCTCACATTATAGACAGCTTAATGTTTTTCTCACATTTCACACACCATTTATTTAAAAGATAAATCAGTTACGAGAAAAGGCCTTTGGTTTGCACTTTATCTTCAAATATTAGATTCAAAGTTCTCTTTTATACCATCAAATTGATACAGCATCAAAAACCTCGAAATATACTTTAATTTTCTTGTTCCTCTAAAACCAAGGTAGAAACGGGAAATCGATGAAAACAAACGTTTTAGGGAACAAGCGATACCCTTAGGGTCAAATAGATCCACATACGACAAAATGGATGATATGGCTAGGATAATTAAGGAGTTATCAAATAAGATTTCCAGAATAGAGCTAGATCAATCCAAGGCCGATTCTTTCGTTAAAACGGAATTCAGAAGAAACCCCAATCCTCAAAATCAACAAAGGAAGATTAAAAATGAAGACCAAAAAATTCAAACCCCTTTAAAAACTGAAAATTTTATAGGAGTAAATGACCTGCAATATTTCGAGGGTCTAGAAGAAGATGTGACAAATTTGGGTGATGACTGCACTCAACCTTATTTAACCAAAGAAGATTATGAGAAGTCCTTAAACACGCAGCAATCGTCAAATAAATATGATGACATAAACAACACTGATGTTTCTGTCTATCAAGAAATAACCGATTCTATAATGGTTGAGGTCCAACCGAGGTATAACCTGAGGTCTAAAAACAAACCTGCATTGACTCCTCAACCCAAGAAAATTCTCCTTAGAGGTGAATTATACGAGCCCGCCCCAAAAGAGACCGAGACACCTAATAGAAAAATGAAAGGGGTAGACTCACCAGAGCACAAAGTAAAGGAGGTTGAGACCTAAACAAAGGAAACCAAGACAGTTGGAACACATATACCGGTAGATAAACTCACTGGTGATAAATCAACACAAACAAATAAAGTAGAAAAGAAGCAGTCCGGGGTTTCAACCAAAGAAACGAACAAAGGTGGTGGAGTGTCCAGCCTAAAAAATGAGATAAATAAGATAAAAATACCAATCCCTCTGGTGGAATTAACGAAGAATCCTGTATATCAAAAGCAGATGACCAAAGCGATTGGTTTTTTAGAGCTAGAAAGACACTTTGACATGATAAAATTGGAAGATGATAAGCCCAATATCACTTTTGGTCCACATTTCAAGGGTGCCAGAGACACCGTTGCTCCCTTCTATATCACCTTGAATGTGCATGATCGACTACTATATAATTGGATGCTAGACTCTGGGGCCTCACATAATGTGATGCACAAAACTATTATGGATAGACTAGGCCTAGAGATCACCAGGCCTTATGGGGATCTCTACTCTTTCGATTCAAGAAGAGTTAAGTGCCTGGGTATGATAAAGGATTTAGTATTCACTCTTGCACAAGTCCCTGTGAAAAGCGTCCTGATGGATGTAGTTATTGTCGATATACCCCCAAAGTATGGCTTACTGCTAGCTAGGTTGTGGGGAGCCAAACTTGGTGGGTCTCTTCAACTAGACATGACCTACGCCACGATTCCTGTGTTTGGTGGACAACTTACTTGGTTATACAGGGAAACGAGGCTAGCCTACATAGTGAGCGACCCTCGGAATCCTAACAATTATCCTGTTTACATTGCCGATCAAGATCTAGGAAATTGTATTTTGTCTTTTGATGATGATGTACATAGATGTGTAGAAGAGAATTACTTAGAAAATAATGAATCAGGAAAGACATACGAAAATATGCATAGCACTGGGATTTGGAAAATGTTTTTTGACGATGCCCTGTCATGTGAAGGAGCAGGTACAAGAGTACTTTTTGTGGCACCTAACAACGAATTTGTTATCCCTTTCTCTTACAGGCTTCAGTGGGATATAGACTACACTAATAACGTATGTGAGTATGAAGCCTTAGTCTTAGGGTTGGAAGCTGTCAGGAAGTTGAACATAAAGAACCTAGAAGTTTACGGAGATGCAGAGTTGATAGTAAAACAGATAAATTGGCAGTACCAGGCCAAGCACCCAAGATTGATATCTTACAGAAATTGTGCCTGGGATCTTATGGAAAATTTATTTTCATCGGTAAAGGTTCATTTCATCCCATGGGCCAAAAACTAGCAAGCCGATTCACTGGCCAAAGCGGCTTCAACTTTCGTACCCCCCACCGCTTTCAAATTAAAGTACCACATAGAGGTAAGGCACATACCATCCATACCAAACAACATACAACAATGGCAGGCTTTCGAGGATGACGAACATATTAGAAAGTTCCTAGAAATGGTGGGTGATTTCTCTGAAACCCACATTGACCAGGAGGACCAAAATGATCATACCTAGATTATGCAAGAGGGAGAGGAGCCCCAGGAGTTCTGAGAAAAAATTTATAACCATCGCATGTTGGTTTTAAAGAACAATCATATTCCGAAGGGACTAATCCCCTTGGAGAGACTGTTCGATCAGAATGATATGCCCTTAAAATCCACTCTGCAACCCCAACTAGAAGAGGTTGAAGACTACGACATAGGGACCAAAGAGGAGCCTAGGATGGTTAAAATATCAAAGTACCTTCCTCCTGAGGTAAAAAGCAAGTATAAAGAATTACTCGGGCGATATAAAGACGTCTTCGCTTGGTCTTACGAAGAACTGAGAACCTACGACACCACTGTGATCGAACACAAGATACCCCTGAAGCCTGGTGTCAAACCCTTTAGACAAAAACTTAGACAAATCAACCCTATCTTATTGTCTGTGGTCGAAAGGGAAGTTAAAAATCTCTTGGACGCAAAAATAATAGTACCACCGAGATACTCCGATTGGGTAGCAAACTTGGTCTTGGTTAGAAACAAGAGCGGGGATATTAGACTGTGTGTTGATTTTAGAAACCTAAATAAGTCCTCCCTTAAAGACAACTACCCTCTACCCAAAATGGATCACGTATTAGAAAAGGTAGTTGGGGCAAATAGGATGTCGATGATTGACGGGTTCTCCGGGTACAATCAAATTGCCGTAATGATAAAGAAAAAATAGCCTTCACTACCCCTTGGGGTACATTCATGTATGATAAGATGACTTTTGGTCTAATGAATGCAGGTTCCACCTTCCAACGTGCTATGGATATCGCTTTCATCGGCGAAAGAGACAAGTTCGTGGTTATCTATCTCGATGATCTAACCATTTTTTATAAATCTAACGAAGATCATTTGATACATCTCAAGTAGACATTTGAAAAATGCCGCAGGTTTGGTTTGTCTTTAAACCCCAAAAAGTCTCACTTTTCCATGTAAGAAGGTAAACTCTTGGGCCATATTGTGTTTAGAGATGGAATTAAAATTGATCCTAGCAGGGTTGAAGCTATAGACACTATAAATATTCCTAGAAACGTAAACAAAACTCAGTCATTCTTAGGAAGAATAATTTTTTTGAGGAGATTTATCCCAAACTTTGTTGAAATTGTGAAATTGATCACAGATATGCTAAAGAAGAACAACGAAGTGAAATGGACAGCAGAGGCCAAAGCATCGTTTGCACGCATCAAGAAGGTTATAAGCGAGGCACATGTACTGGAAATCCCTGATTATCTAAAGGATTTTCTTATTTTCTCATTCGCCTTTGAACACACACCTGCCGCGATACTCCTACAGAAAAATGAAGAAGGTTTCGAGCAACCAATAGCCTTTTTCAGCAAGAGTCTCAGAGACGCTGAACTCAAATACGATCTAATAGAAAAACAAGTGTACGCTATGGTGAAGGCATTAAAGGATTTCAGAACTTACGTGTTGCATTCCAAGGTAATTGCATACGTACCCACCAGCTCCATGAAAGACATATTGGTTCAGTCTGATAGTGATGGAAAAAGGGGACAATGGCTCTCTAAAATTCAAGAATTTGATCTAGAGATAAAACTGACGAGACTAGTAAAGGGTGAAGGCTTGGCTAAGCTCTTAGCTGAATCAAATTTCAGAGCCCTCGGTATAAATGGCCTACAGAAATGTGAGGAGAGTGTGGACATGAACGAGATCAATGAGAAAACAAGTGCAATCAGAATCGAAGAGAAGTTTGCCTCATTTGATTGGTACAAAAACATAGTGTCCTACCTGCTAACCTTGAAATGCTTGAGTGATTTATCCCCATCCAAAGCCAGGATGCTAAAACTGCATGCGGTCAAGTACTGTATATCTGAAATTCAATTGTATTGGAAGGACCCACTTGGCTTCCTATTGGTTTGTTTGGTTGAATCTGAAATAGAGAAGGTCATAAGCAAATTTCATGAAGGAGTATGCAGGGGACATCATGCTTGGAGGGAGACAACTTATAAGATCTCGAGGGCAGGGTATTATTGGCCAAACATTTTCTCAGACGTCAATGCAAAAGTCAGAACCTACAACCCTTGCCAATTTTTCGCAGGCAAGCATAAACTCCAGCGCTACCGTTGGTTCCGGTCAAGACGGAAGCCCCTTTTCAGCAATGGGGACTAGATTTTATAGGAAAAATTAACCCCCATTCTAGCACTCAACACAAATGGATCCTGACTACCACAGATTACTTCACTAAATGGGTGGAGGCTATTCCAACCAGAAAGGAAACAGATTCGATGGTAATAGATTTCCTAGAAGAGAACATTTTGTCTAGGTTAGGCTTCCCCCGAAAGATAGTCACAGATAACGCCCAGGATTTTAAATCTATGGCTATGATCAATTTTTTTCCAAAAATACAATATCGTGCTCGGCCATTCCATGACATATTACCCTCAAGGAAATGGACTAGCCAAGTCTTCAAACAAGAGTCTGATCAATGTAATTAAGAAAGTGTTGAACGAGAACAAAAAATCTTGGCACGTACATTTGAAATACGCTGTTTGGGCGAACCGAATAGGCACGGAAAAATCTATTGGCACTTCTCCTTTCCAAATGGTGTATGGGACTGACGTGGTATTACCCATAAATCTAGCGCTTCCCGTAATGAAACTTTGGCAAGATGAAAAAGAAGAACCGAATCCTGTCACAAGAAGGATAAACCAGTTGATTGAAGTACAACAACATAGGGTCGAAGTAGACGAAAGGTTGTAGAAATACCAAGAAGACATGAATTCATTATTCGATTGTAAGGCAAAAGACAGATAGTTTCTCCCCAATTATTTGTTCTTGAAATGGGATTCTAGGAAGGAAGACTCGGAAAAACACGGTAAATTTGATCATATTTGGTACAGACCATTCAAAGTCGCAGCTCCTGAAGGAAAAAATTCATTTCTATTAGAAAATCTGGACGGTAAAATCTTCAATGCCCCTGTCAACGGGCGTTATTTAAAACAATATATGCAATAATTGGTTCCCAAAAAATTTCCATTGTATATACCCGTTTGTGTTTTCTTTCTATTTCATAATTTCTCTTTGGTAAGTTTACTTTCACCTCTAATTAATTAGGTCAATAATTTTTGTAGAGGTAGACATACGAAATTTTCAATACATTCAGCTCTTTTAAAAAGCACTCTTCGTGTTTACAGGATTCCGGCTTGTAACCCACATGAGCAAAAAGAGCAAATAGAAATTCATATATCAGAGACTAAATTTTCCGAAAACAGGTGATAGAAAAAGTTTTCCGTTATTTTAAAAGAAAAAGAAATGGTAAGGCAAAGGTACGAATTCCTGAGAATTTTTCTTTTCTTTTAACGAAGGTCTTTAAAGCACCGCGACGGTCTCATAATTATGATGTTTTCACTTGACTGGTTATCAAAAGAACGACTCCTTAATCTGGATCCTAAGAGTTTCACCTAGATAAATATAGGAGGTAATTAAGATAAGCAGAGAAAGTAAAGCGCCTCCAGAAAAGGGTACCAAGGTCGGTTTTAATCCATGATCCCTGTGTTTCGAGTCCTAGATCTCTCTCCATCACCTTTTTGTTTCCGCAGACATACCTTCTTAGAAAACCAATCTTCTTTCCGGGTTCTATACATAGGGAGAAGAGATTACGTTTTAGCTTTGGACACTGTAAAGAAAATTTCAGAAAGTAAGCCAGTCTTCACAAACACTCAGTCTCTTACTAAGCAAAGTTATGTGTAGGTTGATCCTGACTCTTCTAGGTTTTTCAACAGTTTCGAAGGATTGAGGCTTGCTCGAAAGAAGGCCCCTGGAAGTAATCTTTCCCATTTTCCCTACGGGCTAAGGTGTTTTGAAAGTTAAGGGAAGGTTGGTACTGAGTAATCAAAGCAAGTTGACAGACCTCCACTGCAAATATTACACAGATATCATCCCTCATACAAACTGATTGCTCCCACTTCGTGTTCTAAAAATTAAATTATAAGACAAATGGTGAAAGGAAATTCATATTTGATTTCCCCCATCTAGTCCAAAGAGACGATGAAAGGAAATTCAGAAATGATTGCCCTCGTCTCAACATTTAAATGCATAAATATATTTCGAAGTGGTGAAAGGAAATTCAGTAAAAAGGGCCAGACAACTTCACTAGGGTACTGAACAGGCTCGATGGAAGTGAAGCAATATCTGAGATATCCGTAAGGCTATTATACATGAATATCACTCTACTCTGGTAATTAACTTTCTCGAAACCAGATCTGCATCATAAGTTCAGACAGGGCTCCATGATTAAAAACATGCAATAAACTTCGTTTGATGCAATCCAAAAGCCACAAGATCTATTGGATTTCCTAGGACTGTTTTGAGTGTCTTAAGGCAGACTTGAATTCAGTAATGAGAAGGAGAAAGTCATGAAAGTTGCTGCAACTGATTTTGAAACATGTTTGAGTGTTGAAAAGATTTTTAGAAGTAAAAGATGAAATCTCTTCTTCCCTCTATATCCCCTTTCCTTAAGCAAGTTTCACAGAAGTAAAACCAATGACTCCATTTACTCAATACAGACACATGGTCTACTGTTCTTCCCGCCTCATAGGAAGACGCGATCCCTAGTTGGAGCCTATGTTGGAGCCGCCTTTCTCATCTGGTTTAAATGTAATTCTTAAAATCAAAGGTTGGCCTTTAAGTTGTCTTTTACTTCGTGACCTTTACCCACTAAAATCTCAGTAGTCCTGATTTGCGAAGTGGTGATGGCCTTTTTACTCCTAAGCCATTGACATTTAACTGTTAAACGAGATTTTCCACTTTTATATACCTCGGACTATCGCGTTTCGGGAGTTACAAGTCACACGGTTTCCAAGCCCCGATGCGCGAAGTCGCGAAACAACTTTGAAAACTTACCCAGGTTAGCGCCGAGAGTAAAGTTACTTAAACCTTAGTTAAGTGCTGTCGGGATTTCACATCTCGGCGATCGCTCTCCCCAAAAGTATTACCGTCATAACTCCGATAGGCGAAGTTGCGAGATAGTTTTACAAGTCACACAGGTTAGTGTCAGGGGTAAGTAGTTTTAAACCGTAGTTAAACAATGTCAGGGTTTCGCGACTCAGCATTCAGTCTTCCAAGAAACTATACCTTCGTAGCCCCGAGTCGCGAAATCACGATATTAATTAAGCACTGATTAATTAAACACTTAATCCAGATCATGTTTTTGCTTAACTAGATCACGTAATCGCGATCTCAGGTTTTAGGATCTCGAAGGATATGAATGAAATCTCCCGATATGATGAACGCCGAAAAGGGTGATTAAAGTTTAAATAAAACCTAATTAAAGATGCTAAGCCAGATTAATCAGTGCATTAATACAAATATTAACACGCATCGTCTACGGGTTAGATTTTTGCGCTAACTTGTGTCACAACCTGTCAAAAATTTATGGCATTTATTTGAAATGAGGTGAAGTGATAGGTAAAGATATTGTTTTTATTTCTAAATCTTTTTCTAAAATCGATTTGACCGTTCTATTCATAAGGGCGTCGAGGTTTTAAATGGTTGATATATAGAGTTCTTTCTCTCATTATTTCAAATTTCATTTCTATCTTGCGCAAAGAAGATTTTCTCACCAGGCTAATTTATGTATGTATACACATTTTTACTACAGGATAGCTAAGTCAGATTCCTCTATCATGGCACCATGAAAAGCATCCAAGGCGATTGTTGAGAGTTCAGGGAAAGGCTCAGATACGGTTTCAGATACTTCACCTTGAAGTGTTGATTCTATCAGAACCTGGTCATACGTCTCCGAGGTTCTTCAGTCCAAATTGGTGAACTGTTCAGATGATTCCAGCGATAATGAGAAGGATGATTTGGCCACCAAATACAAAATCATCATTCAAGAGGAGATGCATAAGATATCATCCAGGCCACGACTCCTTCCCTATTATGATATGATCCGATGGGCATTAGATCATGTGGATATCCTAACCAGAACTATTATCAGTGAGCAGAAGGTGGCCATTGGGACCTTTAGACCAGAACATTTGTAGGCGATGTACCAATTGTCACCCACACCGAACTTCTCACACAATGCCGAGTTTCTAGAAGGTTTTAAGCGGAAAGAATGCGAACAATAGGGCATAAACTTGTCTGATCTGATCAAGGATTGGGTCTCACACCCCACAAAGTTCAGGGTAGACGACAACAAAGTTTATTCAATCTCTTCCTTGGAGCCGCAATTAAAATATATAACAATGATGACCTGTAGGTTGTATGGGAAGGAGGACACCATACATTGTTTTGTCCCGTGGGTGCCTCTCATTCATACAGTCGCTGAAGGCTATTCCTTTGACTGGGCCAAATTGTTGTCAGACAGTTTAACCAGCCGGATTATTGAATATCAGATGCAGAGGGTGAATGGAAAGGCCACTTCATTTTTTATGTCCGCCTACATCATGGATGTTTTTTGTTTCATGACGCCTTTCCCCCTAATGGGCTGGAGCTGGCCTCCATCTGAGGCTTAGCCTATCCATGTCTACCACTCAAAACTTTGGGAAGATAAGGCCACATAATTTATATATGAAATTTTCAATTGGGTAATGGTACCAATACATATATCCACCGAGGGGTGAGATCCTATGCAGAGGTCCTAAGTCAGATTCAAACCCGGTCGCCCGAGGAGATGGTTGATTTCTTCAAATTTCAGGAACACCAGTGGAGGTGCCTTCCCCCAATCTTACAGGGTACGAATCCGCAGACTACAGATGTACAACAAACAAAAGCCAAGGGCTCCAAAGATTCAGGACCTAACCAAGAGGAACAACAAGAAAAGAAGAAGCAAACCGGGGGCCCGAAATAGGAATCCAAGATTCCCAATCCTTCAAGCAAGCCAGCCTCGGTTGTTACCCTGGGGAAATCATCCAAGCAGATCGATAGCCCCATCATTTTTGTTACTCCCCTACAGTCCATAAAGGGGATCCCAGATGTAGGATGGATTTTTGGCGAAGAACTAATGCCCATAACTGTGGAAGAGTTACCTCCGAATGAATGTTTCTTCGATAAGAAGAGAAAGGCCATTGTGAAACAATAAATTTATCAAGAATTAGGCACAACAACCAAGAAATTTAAAATCCTTGATGATGGGAGAGCCATAAAAAAAGAGGAATTTGCAACTCAAATAACAGGGACGTTGGGGGATTTTTCCACAGCCAACCAATATTTTGTCGAGTCCCTAAAAGAACAGTTGAAGCGAAAAAACTGCTTGATCAAAACTTTGGAGTATAAGCTAGCTACAATAGAAGCAACCGCCAGAGATCAGGAGAACACAAGTATAGAACTAGCTAGGGAAATCGATCAAAAGGAAATTGAGCGGATTAAATACGATCTCAAACAGACACAACAGATGGCTCAGACTAGACAATTACAGATAAGCCAACAAGGAGACTTGATAGGGCAGTTATAGGACAAATTAAATTTCGTCGAAAGCCAAATGATAGATATCGGGATATTCCAATCCCAAGCCATAGAAATCCGAAAAAGAGTGTGAGTAGCTCAACAAGATTTACTTGCTAAAGTGGAAACTATTCAAAACCACTGCCAACTCATTGATCAAGTGCTGGAAAACATCTCCTTCAAGGAAAAATAAGCTGGGGCAGCTCGGGTCACTTTCCAAGAGGCTATTATAGCCACGACAAAAAAGGAAATGGGCAGTAGTTCCAGGTTTTCCATCCCAGAGCAGACCCAAGGTAACATATTGCTGAAGGCATGGGAGCATAACATATCAGAAGGCAGACAGTGAGCTAAAGAGGTAAGAAACTCTTATAAAGAAACTTTCGGCTTCATAGATGGGAGTTTGTTGGATCTCAATAGTGAAAACAACACTGAGACACTGGGCCAAATTAATATAGCCAAGCACCTGCTCAATATCAAGGAGAATGAGGAAAGAGATTTGGTTGAAATATCACAGATAACTCAGACAGATATAGTCCAAGTAGATAAATGGCTAATAAAACCAAGTGTACATTTATGTTCTATCGTCACCGAAGACCGACAGGTAGAAGGAAAGTTGCCACAATTAGTGAAGGATTGTTACACTTGTGAGGCAAATAATCAAGTAGAACCTTCTAGATTGATTGCCCAGTTGGTGGAGAGGTGCGTCACTTGCACCGAGCATGCGAAGGGGTAGGTTTATGGTACCAAATAATGACATGTGTCTGCCTGTTCAATTTTTAGAACTCAAAGTTCAAAGGAAGGAAGGTGCTCCATCCACCCGAAAGAGGACAAAGACAAAGAATTGAAACACAAAAGTCTCCTTTTTGTAACCAAAAACATTCCTGGAATGATTGAGATTATAACGTATAGAAATTTGTATAAATATGCACTTTGAAGAAAGAACCAGGGCTAGACCTTTTTGGTCGATTGTAATAGAGACTCTCTCCTTTTGAGAATTAATACAAAGCAATCTGAAGACTCCTGATTCCGTCAAGACTGTGTTATGAGTTTGTTTCCTCTGTGATTTCGTATTCAATTTCATTTCACATATATATATCTGATGAATGTTTTTACTGCAATTTAGTGAAACCTCTACTGTGGTGATCAATTTTTAGTCGTCTATATCGTTTACAGTTTTTCCTCTGTATCGGCTATTAGTAGGTACAATACCTGTGAACTCTTTAGATCTTCATATTTTATGCTTCGTCAGATTTCTTCTTATCTTTTTCTTCTTTTGTTTACAGGGTGAGATTCTCCCTTGATAGGAGCCTCGCATTATAGACAGTTTAATGTTTTTCTCACATTTCACACACCATTTATTTAAAAAGATAACTCAGTTACGGGAAAAGGCCTTTGGTTTGCACTTTATCTTCAAATATTGGATTCAAAGTTCTTTTTTATACGATCAAATTGATTCATCATCAAAAACCTCGAATTCTCCTTTAATTTTTCTGTTCCTCTATGACTATCCCTGTTGCAAGATAGCCTAATATTGAACCCGACTTATTGGACCAAACCCATATCACTTTGAACCTTTTTGATACCATACTTAAAACAACCACCACCTGGGTAGAACTTGAACGTTCATGCGTTGTGATTGAATGGGATATAAGTATCCAAGAACAGTTGGAAGCGAGACATAGACAACCTGGAAATCAACCTTAGCTTCCTTTTTCGAAGGTTGATTCTTTCACCTTTTTATCCTTTACTCACTTTCGGATGCCTAGACATTGTACTTTCTAAGCCTTAAGTACAGAATCTGGAACAACATAGAGAAAATATCCTAGATGGATAGTGCTTGTCATGTCATTTCTGGTGGTATGTGGAATGTCACATAATTCCTCACAATTAGAGAGTTATGGCCATGAGAAGTTGGAGACCCTAGGTTTGGGTAATGGACCCAAATTTGTTTGATGGGTAACAGTATGAGTTATGATATATTTTCCGAAAATACTATTCTATATGGATATTACATGTCATGCCATTTCTGGTGGTATGTAGAACGTCACATAACTCCTCACGGTTTGAGAGTTATGGCCTTACAAAGTTGGATGACCCTCATATGTCATCTAGAAGCCCCAAA
>SNQJ01S0079015.1:12507-31769 GCA_010110895.2 Picea sitchensis | reverse complement strand
GGAGGAGTTGAGGATTAGGTGACAGCACCTTAACTCTCACTTGCCCCCAAGGACACACCGAGTGGATTGAAGATTTCTTCCACGTCTCCCAAAGGTGTGTATAAGGCGGCAACACAGCACATTATTGTATTTCCTGCGATTTTTCCCTCATAATATATATGAATGAGATGGTGTGTGTTCCTTATTCTTTATGAATCATATATTCTGCCTAAACATTAATTGAATCAAACACACATGCGAAAATCACCAAGCATGTTAAAACATTAACTCAGTTGCTGTGAGTTTCTGAAACTGCATATGTTTGTCGATCTATCCGTGCATGCGCAAATCTACCTTCATCATCTGATCACGAGTATTTTGATATTAGTTGCTTGTATTCCAGTGATGATCCACGAGATCTAGCTAGCGATTTCATCTGCTTTCAGCACATTATTGTATTCCCTGCTATTTTTCCTTCATAATACATATTAATGAGATGGTGTGTGTTCCTTATTCTTTATGAATCATATATTCTACCTAAACATTAATTGAATCAAACACACATGCGAAAATCACCAAGCATGTTAAAACATTAACTCAAACGCATCCAAAAACACTAGAGTATCAGATAAGACCGTGGATTGGACAGCTTAGTAGTATTTCCTAGACTAGTCGAGTTCAGAACATTACAAGTTATTTCTTCAGTTGAGAGTTCTAAGTCTGCAAATTTATCGGCAGTTACTAAGTTAGGCTTGTAAATCTCAAGGTCATAGCAGATCCATTATAAATCTGCATTGTTTTTTTATCTTAAGATACATTGTTGTTTTTTCAATTAATTAAGAGGGCTCATTTGTAAACATTGCTACAGATCATCTTATAAATCTGGCAATTTCATATTTAGAGCTGTAGATTCTAGCAATTTCTATGTGTGTTGCTTCTCTTTAGTATAGAAATCGCACAAATCCGAGCTGCAGTGGTGTATCGAATCGCAGACCATATAGTGGACCGTATTGTGGTCCATATCGTGGATCGTATCATGGACCGTATCGCGGACCGTATCGTGGTCCATATCGTGAAGTTTGAGTAGAAGGATCGAATTACATGCAAGCATTGCAGACCATTCCAACTCACCTACGATCCAACTCGCCCTAAATTCGTCCAGATATCTCACCAAACATCTATTTGCAGCGAAAAAGACCAAACATCTAGATTCACCACATAGAGATCCACCATTTGGAGTTCTACCACAAAGAAATCTGCCATCTAGCGATTTGCCACACAAAAATATGCTAGCAATCTAGCATCCCAAGCGATTTAACATCTCATGCGATCTTTTGCGGGATTCATTGCGTTCAGTTGAAGTATAAAATTGCAAAAACCCTTGACTTCGACCCCATTCTGAAGATCTGAAACAGGCGTTGCTTCTAAGGCAGAGGGGCATCTATTACAGATCAGTAATCTCCTGCAGCGGATTTTTAGTAAAGAAGTGTTGCAAAAATCGTTGATCATATCGAGGTCTGTATCGTGGATCATATCGCCGACCGTATTGTGGACCGGATCATGGATCGGAAATCCACAGCACTGTTTTTTAAAGAGAAATCTTATTTGTTAACTCTTTGGGTGACAAATAATTTTTTTTCACATAAAGATGTGAGGTGATAAGTGGATTTATTTTGATGCTCAGATTAAAGGGGGACAATTTTGTGTAAAAAGATTGTGTTTGACTTTTCTAGTTCAAGGGGGGCACATTTTGCTATTTGTAAAAGGCTATAAATCTTGTAAAAGGGTCAAATTTTGAAAGATTCGATTGTAGTCTTGAAACTCAGAAGTTGAGAAGACTCTAGTGCAATACTCTCTCAAACTCTTTTTTCAATGAGACTTTTAAAGGGTCAAGGCCAAGCCCTTAAAAGTGCTCTTTTTGCGTGGATTGTGTACTCTTTCTTTCTGGTGCCTTGTCTCTCTTCTAATGTTTTGAGGATTATTCAGTGTGGTGGTGTGATCATTAACTTGCAACTTTTGCAATAAGGGAATCTACCATCATGTCTAAATTAATCAATCTATTCACAGAATCAGATAAGTTAGATGGACCCAAGAATTACAAATCTTGGAGTCCGCACATGTAGAACACTTTGATCTATAATGAATTATGGAATGATATTTGTGATGGTGATACTGCTCCAACTAAGCCAACCGATGTTGCTTCTTTAGCAAAATGGAAATTAAAAGATGAAAAAGCACTTGCTTTATTGCACTCTTCTGTAACTTGTTATCCATCAAAGTTGCACTAGGATGGACTTCCAGTGAACCGCCAAAGTTTGAACATTGTTGTTCAAAATTCAGAGTTCAGAAGTTCAGCCGGTCATAAAGACCACCCTGTTTCTTTCACATTTCCATAAAAAATTGTAATAAGAGATGTTGCATGATGAACTTGTAAAAGGTCTTAGCCACCTTAAGTCCTAAGCGTGAGTTATACTCTAGAGTGTTTTTTTTACTTACTAATTATATTTTGTCGTTTTCAGGCAATTTATAATTTATGAGTTTTTTCACTCAATCCCTCCAGAGCTGGAGTATATGCCCATGGTTAGCCTTTAGCATGGATCTAAGCCTAGTGTCTAATGTATATTACCATGCTAAACATTATCCTAGAGTCTTATGGAAATGTACTAAGTCCCCCTTAGGATTTTTTAATTTTTTCAGCTAATTGAAAAATTGTCAGAATTCAGCAATTTTTAATTAAAAAATAAAGATGTATTAAAAAAATGGTACTAGGGGACTAAATATGTCATGGGGATGCTCATTTTTGGACCTAGAGCACCCATATTACTTAAGTACCCACTTAGTTGAGCAAAAATAGTGATTTTAATCACTTAAAAGTCATTTTTGCTCACAAAACCCAAAAAAGTCAAATAAAATCAATAAAAATCAGCAAGGGCAAAAATAAAGGAAACATGTGGGGACATGTTAAAGGCAAAATAAAAGCCCAAAAGTCAAGGTGATGGTCAAAGGGAACAAATCCAATTTGATTGATGGTTGATTGATGATGTGTTATCAAGATTGGAACATGTGCATATTGGGAAGTGCGCCCCTCTCGGAGAGGTGGCGCATCCTTGAGATGGCAGCCCACTATGGTGAGAGGTGGCGCAACCTTGCTGCCTCAAATCTTGGTGTTGACACTTGGATTGGATATGGGAGAGGTGGCAGCCCATCATCCCACACTTGGCACCACCTCTTCTCCCACTTGGTGCGCCCTCCTTCTCCACATGGTGCGCCCTCCTTCATTGAGATCCCTCACCACTTGCTATATATACAAGCACTCTATCCTATTGTGAGTTAGTTGGAGCTTGGAAGAATTGTTTATTGTATCATTCTTATTGTAATACTCGTTTCATATTGGAATAAAAGAAGACTTTGGAGGTCAAATTGGTGGATTGTCCAAATATGTGGATGCTTGTAAATGAGGTGATATTGTTTCATTATGTATGCTTTTATATTGTGGTTTAAATTGGCCTTGTAGAAGTATTGTTACTTACTTGGATAGGAATACTAAACTTGCTTGATTAATAATCATTTTGTTTATCTATTAGCAAGGTTTTCAAATGCAATTTTGTTTCGCTTAACTAATTGTGTATTAAAGTCTTGCTTGTAGGTGGCACCATTTTATAACCCTTTATTTTGCAAGGATTTTGAAGTAATTGATGCTCTACTTGGAGATTAGGAGGATCGAGATTGATACTTCAACTCTTTCAAGACGCTTGAAGAAAATCCCTCTTCACTTCGCCAAAGAAGGACCCCATAGCCCAAAGATATTCCAAGCATAAGCTTGCTCTCTCCTCTCTATTTTATTTCTAAAGGAAAATCGTTTGGTTACTTCTATTGCATGTCATCTAGAATTGATTTCAAAGATTGATTTTAGTATCTAGTATTGCATGCATTGAATCTCAAGATCTAGTTTAAATTCTTTCTTATTCAAAAGAGTAGAGCTATTTAGGAAGCTTAGTTTGTTGTTTTACGACAGCAAACAGAAAGCTCTAAAAGAGCCTAGCTTAGTCTCATTTAAAGCTTCAAAAAATCCTTAAATTTGTTTTTATTTCACAAGAAAAGTTTCAGAAAATTTTGTTCAGTATTTACCTTTTCATATTAGTTTCTTAAAAGAGTTTGCCATCATTTTTTAATCCTTCTCTTTGCTGATTTTTAGCAGGCCCTTCATAAGACAAAGGGAAACTAGTCAAAGCTAAAGTGAAGAAAATCTAGCCTAAGTTGGAACCCTTGAAGACCAAGACCTTCAAAGAACCCCTTGTAATCATTTTTCTTCAATTTTGATCCAATTTTCAAGGACCCAAAAGTCCTAAAAAGAGAACCTAGTTTTCTCGGTTGTAATAGGAAGCAATAAAAACGGGCCTCATAGTGCCCAGTTTCGGCCTCCCTTTAGAGGATTGGCAGTGTGGTGGTATGTTCAAATTTTGGTTTCTTGCTTTTTCTCTTTTCAGCATAAGCTAAAGGAATCAATCAATCTAGCTTAACCACAACACTTAGATTAGATTTTAATTTGGAAAGTAACATTTAATTGCTAGATTAGTTTTGCAATTTCAAGTTGGCAATAAACCATCCCCTCAGCTCCTCGCAAGAGGCCTGGTCAGTGTGGATTAGTAATTAGTCTCACATTTCAATTTAGTTATTTATTTTCTTGCTTAAAATAAACAAATTCCCCTTAGCTCACAGTGCGGTTCCTGACCCTTCCAGTTGCGAGCTAGTCTCAATCTGCTGGAAGTAAGTTTCATACACGCTGTGCTGATGAGTGGTTGATAGTTTAATTAGGACAATCTCTGAAGTAGTTAGCTTGATGCGTGGGAAAACGCCTTGAAGTGACCTGCGAAGTAAGGCGGGCCCTCTCGGGACCTGGCTTCCCACCCGTTTTGGACATCCAGCACTTTGAGTGAGTTTTACTGATGAGACCATTGGGTTTTGGTAAAGCTCTCCGCAAATTTCCAAACAAAGAGCTAACCTCCAAGGAGGCCCAAACCATTTCATTAACTAAACATCACTTTATCCTAATAAAACACGCGAACTACATTGTCCACGATTCACTTTAAGGCACTGGTCTCAATTTTCGCATTCAGCAAAGCCACAAGCTTCATTTTCAACTTGGTTATCTATTTAATTTAAATGAAACTTTCATCTAACAATTGTTTCTCAGTATCCTTTTGATGCAAGTATATGCTTATTGATTATATATCGTGGTGAATGTTTACTTCATGTTTTATCAGTTTATGGTTGATTGCTTAAAAGAATAATAAACTCCTAGATCTATATTTTTTGTACTTAGCTTAAATCAAGCCATAGTATATTTGTTAGGGACTACCCCCCTTGTCTTCGCTAGGAGTTGGCCTAAACAGAGGAGTTGAGGATTAGGTAACAGCACCTTAACTCTCACTTGCCCCCAAGGACACACCGAGTGGATTGAAGATTTCTTCCACGTCTCCCAGGTGTGTATAAGGCGGAAACATAACTGAACACATGTTTGTACACATTGAGAATTCCAAAGATGCATGGTCTGCTTGGAATCAATTCAAGAAGCTTTTTGATACTCCTGTTGCATCTCAAAGAGTTGATCTACAGATGAAATTGATTAAACAAAGTTTAGCAGATAATGGTGATGTATTAGAATACATTTCAAGAATTAAGAACATTCATCAGGAAATCATCAAGGGCGTTTTTCCTTAAGGTAACAGATATTCCAGATGAGCACTTGATTGACACATTCATAGGAACTTTAAGGGATATGCATTCAACATGAGTTCACCTTTAGAACCCAAATCATTAGAGGAATGCATTTAGGGTGGCAAGAAATGTTGAAAATAAAATATGGCTATGGCTACTAGAGGACCAATCTTAACATCTATATAGAGAGAATAATGCTCTTCTTCTAAAACACACCTAATACAAGGTTGACACCTCAATAATTGGAGGAAAAGAAAGAAAAAGCAAAGGTTTATGCTTTAATTGTGACATCAAAATGCAATTGAGGACATAAGTGTGGTGAAAAGAAATTATTCTACATAGGTTAGCAGAGAGAAAAACAAGACCATCTCAAGATAGCAAGCGTAGAAGCAATTTAGATGCAGTTGACTCACATTATGTTATGTGTGCATTGGTGGAATTAGCACTCCTCAAACCCTCAAGATCGAAGGATACATCAAAAAGAAAAAGGTAATAGTCCACAATTGAGTTAAAGCAATACTCATAATTTCATTCACTATAAATTAGCCAAAGATCTCCAATTGTTTTTTGTATATCCAACACCCGAGTTTAAAGTAATGATTGAAGATGGAAGAACTATCAATTCTTTCAGGAAAATGCAATAAGATCAATCTTACTATGAGGGAATATATAATGAATAGTCCAATGATTGCTATACCCATGAGTGGTGCTAATGTTGTACTAGGAATCAATGGTTACAATCATTAGGAGCAGTGGTTTTAATTTTCAAGAACTTTTGCTGAAATTTTCATTGGAAGGAAAAGAAATTGAGTTAAGAGGTATCTGAGGGAAACCGATTGGTGATAAGCTCTAATGGCATGACAAATGATTGAAAAGGGGGCATCAAGGTGTTGTTGCACAACTATACTCACTATATATTCAAAATTTAAGCCCAACTATTCCTCTAGATCTCAAGGGATCATTGATAAGCATTCAAAGTATTTGAAGATATTCCCAAGAGTCTACACCTCGAAATCAATGATCATGATATTCACCTAATGCATGGGAGTGTTCCTCCTAACTTGTCGAGGCCATCTGAGATACCCTTATGCTCAGGATAAGTGAAATTATTTTGCCATGGTTGAAGAAATGTTAGAAATTTGCAGCATTATTAGACCTAGCCAAAAGTTCTTACTCTGCCGCAGGTGGTAATGGTATTCAGAAAGATATCTCATGGTGTATGTGTCAGTTATAGAGAGCTCAACAAGATCACTATTAAAGGTCAAGTTCCCATTCCGTCATTGATGAATTGTTAGATGAACTACATGGAGCAATCGATTTCACAAGATTCTAGATCTGGATTGGGGTATCATCAAATTAGAATGAAAGAAGAGGATATATCCCAAAACAATATTCCGAACTCATGAGACCATTATGAATTTTTGATCATGCCTTTTGACTACAAATGCACCTTCCACATTTCCAAAGGTTGATGAATTCATTTCAATCCCTTCCTTGAAAAATTTGTGTTAGTATTTTTTTGATGATATACTAATCTATAACAAGTCTTAGGAGGATCGTATGCGACATGTTGACAAAGATTAACCACAACTGCAAAGAACAGCTATATGCCAAACCATCAAATGTTTCTTTAGAGTGAAGAGTGAGAGTATTTGGGTCATGTTGTATCTCATGAGAGTGTCAAGGTAGACCACGACAAAGATTAAGGCCATGATGGGTGGCCAATTCCCAAAACATTGAAAAATCTTAGAGGATTTTTGGGTTTGGTAGTTTACTACCTTAAGTTTGTTAAATACTATGGAATAAGCGACGCCTTTAAGCGGCACTAACTAAGAAGGATGCATTTTCATGGACTCCAGGAGAACAACTAAAGCTTTTGAACAACTTAAAGGGTGATGTGAAAAGCTCGTATGTGACCACTCCGGACTTCACAAAACCTTTATTGTAAAATGTGATGCCTTTCGAGATGGAATTGGTGTTGTCCCTAATGCAAGAAGGAAGGCACGGCTTTTGAAGTCGACCACTCAAGGAAAGGACTTACAAACCCACATTTATGAGAAGGAAATGATGTAATGCCATGCGACGGAATAAATAGGCGTCCTTACCTAATAGGTAAGAGCACTAAGGTCAAAAGCAACAGATCATGATAGTCTTAAATACTTCTTGGAACAAAGACTATCTTTAGAAGAACAAAATGGGTAACAAGATATTGGGTTATGATTTTGAAATCGTCTATAAAAGGAAGCAAAATGTTGTGGTGGATGCACTCTCAAGGAAGGATGAAGATCTTTAGGCCTTTCTCTATGTTATCTAGTCATTCAACCCGATTGGATAATAAAACAAGGGATGAATGGAAGAATGAAAAAAGTGTGGACTCTCATTCAAAGAGTTTACAGCAAGATTCCAATATATGTCAGATATATTTACATGGAAAATAATTCACAATGGTACAAAGATAAGCCTGTTTATGTAAGAACTCCCAACTCAAAAAATGTACGTGGAATTACACCTCTCTCCAATAGGAGGGCACTTGGGATTTTTAAAAATCTACCATATGGTCAAGAAGAATTTTTTGGGATGGCCTTAAGCTGATGTTCAAAGGTTTGTAGCAGAATGTTTGATTGCCAACAAAATAAGTGGAAACAATTAAGACCCGGTCTTTTACAACCATTAACCATCCCAAGTCAGCAGCTGGGGAGGTTTCCATGGATTTCATCATAGGGTTACAGTCAGGAAGGAAAGAGTGTCATCATGGTGATTGTTGATGAAGATGACCAGAAATAGCACACTTTTGTGCACTCTCTCGAGTCTTCAAAGCCATCTGATTTACCACGCATTCATGGAGAGCAGTTCAAAAGCCATAGGCTTAAAGATTGTTTTAAGTGATAGAGATCCCATCTTCCTTGGACATTTTAGGGACTGAATTATTTTCTTATTTGGGTACTCTCTCAATTGGCTCATAGCTCATCCTATCATCCTTAATCGATGGACAAACCAAGATAGTTAACAAATGTCTGAAGAGCTACCTTCATTGCTTTGTCTCTAATAAACAAACACAATGGTTCAAATGGTTACTGCTTAGCGAGAATGAGTGACATAACACTTCCTTTCATCTTTTTCAACAAAAATGACACCATTTGTAGCACTCTATGGATACCACCCTCCTTCCATCACTTCTTCTCTAAAAAGAAAAATCTAAAGTTTCAAGCAGTGGAAAGATCACATGAGCATCAGCAACAAGTTCTCCAAATATTAAAGGACAACAAGTGGATCAACATTGTAGTCAAAGAATTTTTGAAGTATGGGATTATGTATTTTTAAGACTACAACAATACAAATAAATGTCCCTCAAGCAAGCCAGAAGATAATAAATTATCACCAAAAGTATTATGGCCCTTATAAGAGTGGTAAGGTGGTACTATGGCCTACATTGGAGTTGCACATCTTCATAGTACACCCAGTTTCCATGTTCATGCTTAAAGAAAGGTATAGGTGACAAGATCCAGTTCAAACTATTGCGGAACTTGTGAGGAAGGAAAAATATGTTAGACTGAAGCCACATCATTGACACAGAATTGGCCGGTGAGGAATAGATCCATTTAAGTATCTCATTAAATGGAGGAAACTGCGGGCTGAAGATTCCACCCAAGGAAGATGAGTCTTTTATACATAAGCATCCAAAGTTACTCAATCATTGCGGGAAACACTTTTCTCAAGAGGAGGGCATGTTAAGCCTAAAAGTGGCTCATTACCTTCTTGTGCCTCATAACCTTTCATGGCTTAATACATGTGGCTCATTACCCCTTCATGACACACTCATAGCCTTTCATGACTTAGCCACATCCCAGATCAAAATGAATCTAGACACTTCAGTTTCAAGACAATTTTAAGCTTTAAATAATATGTGAAAGCCTTCTACTAATACTTACAAAAAGTGAAACAACCACTAGCCCATTCGAAATTAATACCAAAATATTTTGATATAAACAAATAGGAAACCAACCAATATTTTATTTTATAAGAAAAACCTATCACTTGATTTCAATTATTATCAAAAAAAAAAAAAAAATAGTACACACTAGAGTAAATGTTGATCCACTACAATTAATTAGACATAGATTGGCTATACAAAATAGGCTTCTCAATGAAGACAATAAACATGCTCACCTGATGCTCCAATGCGATTAAGGTAGACTAAAGTTGCTATGACCATGCCAGTGGTCGTTCGCCCTCTACCCATTTGACAATTAAACAGTATTTCTGTGTTGACATCGGCTTGTGAAACTCTATGGACCTACAAAATTCAAGATGGGTAAGCAAAGGATCATGTTTTACTCCAACAAAAACCAAAAAAAAACATTTTTTGATAGATACACCTGACAAGGATTTGTTTAAACAAAATCTCAACAAATATTATGATAAAGACACATCCTATCTACCACGATAGTTTTTCTATATAAAAATCATATAAAATTGCACATACACGTGAAAAATACTTGCAGAGAAAAGAGATGTTTGATATGTTTTTCAATGTGTAATGATGAGATAATGTATAATAATGTCTCGTGAGAGCGATAAAAATTGAACCACCTCCACTACGTAACCATAAAAGACATGACTAAATTTCTCCCAAAATTTTAATAGTACTCCTACTTGCAGAATAATTGTGAGACAAGGACTATCACTCACACCAAAATCTTTACCAGTCCAAAAGCTAGCTTTGGGGTTTGATGCCCCCTTAGGGGTAACTATTTCCAAAGCCACCCTCTCAGCAATATGGTGTTTCAGACTGCATCAACTCTATCCAAACTCAAACTTGTTCTTCCAATTCTCCTTCAAATATATGATGATCTTACCTCACATCATCTCTCCTCAATTCTTTCAGATGCCTCAACCATAGTATATCAACTCCTATCTAATACACCTCAAATGACACATGCACTTACAGAAGGTACAATATGCTTTCACACACATGGTGTTATGCTCTCTTGGTTTAGCTCGTTTATTTCAGTTGTTGTACTATGATTTTGTGTATGGGTTTCCTTCTTAGACATAGTGTTAATGTTCCTTACGCAGGTTGTAAATGTGGTTGGCATAGATGTGATCTAATAATGTATCATAACACTCTAATTTTTTTCATTTTGGGTTAGGGGATACCATGGTGGGTCGTAGTTTGCTTCTAGATAAGTGTCATCACCTTGATTCCAGTGGTACTACTAGAGAACTAGGTAGAATGTAGCATACACCATATCCTAACCATACTTAACACTTTCCATCTTTCCTTTTCACTTCCATTCCATATATCATATTTCCCTGCTTATAATTAACTTATCATAAGTCATCCATCTAGGTCTTGTTGACCACCTATTTCGACTAGGGGTCAACATCATGTACCATGAAGATATGTACCACGTGGTACAAAGAGTTTGAAGACGTTTGGCACATCACGGCAATTATGCCCCTGGCATTTTTTTGTACTTGGAATGTTCGCTTCCCTACATGGGATAATAATGTAATATGCTAGCATGAGTCAAATTTTGTCTAGTTACCTAGGACTTTATCATTAGGGAAGTCCTTTCATCGAGTGTTATTTTTTCCTCAGATAATTAATCTTGCTTAACAGCAATTTTAATTATCCTTGAGTTCTTCACTCAAATAAATCCTCCAAAGTCATGAAAGGCGTTCTAATGATCGAGCCCGAGGGGTGTCTAAGGTTTAGAAGTGTTATAAATGACCATGCTAGACATCTCCTAGAGTCTTGTGGAATTCCATTAAGTTTTGATAGGATTTTTTAAATAATTAAAAATTTTCATTAATTGGAAATTTTTAATATGTTTTATGTAAAATGTAAAAATTTGGTCCTTGGGGATTTTGTATATGGGTGTGGGTACTCAAATCAAATGGCAATTGACACCCTACACCCTTGGACCAAGTTTCAGCTCAATTTGACAAGTTTTGCTAGGTCATTGTCCATGAGGAGTCCAAGTCAGTCAAAAGTCAGCGTTTAATTGCTAAGGTAAAATGCCAAAAATTGTAAAAAATGACTAAAGTCATGAGAGAGAGTGGGAAAGTGTTTCATAATGTGTTTCTTAAGTTGGAAAAGTGATTTTCACTTAGAAGACCCCCCTTGCTAAGCCAACAACCAAAAGTGGTCACTCCCTAGTGAAAAGTGTGACCCCCTTGCTCATCAACTTGGTCAAAATCAAAAATTAAAGTGAGAGGGCAGCCAAAAGTGCGCCCCCCCTTGAGTCTAACTTCATGTTTGATGAAAGAAAAAGGTGTTTTCCCCCTTCCCCTCTCACCCCTCAAACCCTAATCACTACCAAAACAATAAAAGTGTGCCCTCCTTGACTTTGTCTCCTTCCCTTGGATGAATGCCACTTGGAGCTCATCCAAGAGGGGTCTTTCCTCTCTCCCAAGTATAAAAGAATTCCTACCCCTACTCATTTCTACATCTATTCTCAGAAAAAGTCTATGCTGCCCAAATCTCTCCCACTCTCTTCTCTCTTTCCCATTCTCTCTTTGTAAATATTGTTGCAAGTATTTGCAGCAACAATTTCTGAATAATAAAGGAAACTTTGGAGGATCTATGGTGTGCATTGGGAGTCTTCTTGATGTTGTTTATGGTGTTCTTGTGAGGTGATATTGTTGCATTACATTCCTTGTATTTTTTTTGCTTCATTAGTCTAACTTCTCCCATAAAGAGAAGGTTGTGTGGCTAGTTTAATTCTTTCTTTTAAGTTGTTTTTTTTATTTCACCCACCTTGGCACAATATCAGTAGGCTTGTCCTCCACATTGTGCCATTGTTGTGAGGTTGCCAAGTTACTTAACTTTTCTCACCTTTGTCCTTAAGGCAAAGTTGTGTGGCTAGCAATGTTGTACTTTATTTTCAAGTTTATTCTACCCACACCTTGCGTTGTGTTTGGCTATGCCAACCTTGCAATATCGTGAAGGCTAGAGTAATTTATTATTTGGAAAGTAATTGAATTTGTGCCCCGCCTTCTTCCCCGTATTCCCTCCCCTTGCCACTTTGTGGATCTTGGGTAACTAAGAAAGGGCAAAAGAACTGTGTGGCTAGACTAATTACGCACCCAAATTAGTATTGCTTCTACCACCAAAAAGGGTGACTTGGGAGGCTACAAGGGGTTGAAGTCGAGGATAGCTTCACGACACTACGTGTCCTCCTTGCTTGAGTGCCCAAGCATTCCGGATTTGACCTATGGAGCTAGGGAAGGACCTTGTTTGTCCTTCTTCTTGAGCACCCAGCACTTCCTTTTGGTTGAAGGGATAGGAATTAGGGGTAGTCACATAGTTTAGGCTTGTATCTATCACACTTAATTCCCCCTAATTCAAGAGAGACCTAAAACTTATTAAGATCAACCAACACTACATTCACAACATTGCATTTCAAGTTCATCTTTTACTTTCAAAGCAATCTTTCTTTCCAAGTTGTGCAATTTTATTTTCAAGCAATTTACTTTCCATGCGATTTTACTTTCCAAGCAATCTTCAATTTCAAGCTATTTACTTTTTGGCAATCTCTTCATTGTGGATATTTACATGTATTGAAGCATCGTTGATTTTGGGTTGAAAGCATTATTTATTCATTTGGAAATAGTTGTTTCATTATTTGATTCATTGTGTAGATATTTCATGTTATATTTTATGTTGTAAATATATGTTTATTTGCATATCTCTATAAGTGGATTTTGGGTATATCTAGGCACTGGGCTTTATTGTATTGTAAAAGAAAAGGTTTGCCTCTCATTCAAAGTTGCATCGTGCATTGTTTGCTTGTCATTGGGTTGGGTCTCCCTAGTAAAAAACCAAATTAACTCCTAGATCTTTAATTAAAACTTAACATAGTTAAATGGGGTCTACCCCCCTTGGCTTCCCTAGGAGTGAGCCTAGACGGAAGAAGTTCGAATTGAGGAGACAGTGGGTCTGGACTTAGGCTTGTGCCTCCAAGGACACACCAAGTGGGTTGGATACTTCTCCATGTTTGTAGGTGTGTATAAGGACGGCAACAGGGCCTAAGCAAAGCAATGAAGACTCATGTGTAAAATCCTTCAAAGTCAAAGAGCGAAAGCATTCAAGGTAGTTGCGATTGTAAAAAAAAGTTAAAAGCCAAAAATAACAATGCTAGAGCTATGCCACCTCATTAAAAGGCCCTTAGCCCTAAGTCCTATGCTTAATAATGCATATCCAAAGAAAGAACTCAGGAATCAAAGAAAGAAAGAAAGGAAATACAAAGAAAAAAGGAAAAATTAAAAACTAGTAGTAAAACAAAGTGTTGAGGTGGTAACTCTAAGCTTAGTGCACCCTCATGAAGGCCATCATGGAAGTAAATGAAGACCCCTAGCTCTATAAAGTTAGCCAAAGAAGACCTAAACATCATATATGACTATGAAAGTTTATTCATGAAGTTCCCCCTTGTTAACCCCTGGATTTTCTCCCTTGAGAATCCTGAGGGTTAAGAGCCAGCATAGTCTACTTTGGCTAGCATTTAGAGATTTTACCCAAATTTAGCACTTGTGTGAGTCAAAGGTTGGTTCCCATCAGAGACAGGTACAAGACTGGTTTCTGGTTGTTTTTGTTTCAGAGATAGAGCTAGCACAGTTTCACATAGATTGGAGAGAGATTGTTATTTTTAGCAAGTGCCCTACTTTTTAGGAGACAATGACTGCAGACTCATATCACAATTTTGAGTATACAGTATTGGTCCTTGCATGATTCTAAGCCCGATGACATTTTTTTCGAGGATTGTGAAGGTACTTTATATTTTTAGCAGCTTGAACTCCAAGCCTCAGATCAAGATTCTGAGCATACAGTATTGATCCTTGAGACATTCTGAGTCTTTTGGACCTTTTCCGGGATGACTTGTTAGTATTTCTATCTTTAGCGGGTGGAGCACCAGGGCTCACATGTCAATTCTGATCGCATATTTGGAATCCTCACGGAAAATCGAATTTGATGAGTATGATATCATTGACATGCGGTGAGATTCTATTTTTAGCAATGTCTATTTTTAGACATTTGACACATGGTGGTGGTCTCCTAGTCATTCTGGACATATTTGGCAGTTTCCTATTTCTTAGGGTTGGACCCCGATTTTCAACAGTTTTTATTTATAGCAAGGGTGGTCGCCTCCAAAGGTGATAAGTGGCATGGTCAAATAATGGCAGTGATGCAATGTGACATGGTAGTAGGGTGGCTTAATTAATGAGGGGCGTTGCACTTTCCAAGGATTAAAGTAAATAATTGGAATTAATTAATAAAGGGGGTGTGTGGATGAGGTGGCAAGTCTATATGTGCTAATTAAAACCTAACTTAATTTATGCCTCACTTTCACTCATCATTACTTCACTTTCCATGCATTCAATTCTCTTATTCCTCACACATGCGCCTTATTTCTCCTTTTTCCTTCACATGTGCACCTTATTATTCTCAATCCCCCGTTTCCCTATTTTCTAGCATTAAGGCGACTCCCTATTCCCTATTTCCTAGCATAATGTCCTAATGAGACTCCATTTTTCCTATTTTGTAGCACATTGTCTTAATGTGCCTCCATTTTCCTATTATTTAACATCCCTTTTGTCTCTATTTTCTAGCATTAATGTACCTCCCTTTTTTCCTATTTTCTATCGCATTAATTCCTCTTCCTTTCTTAACTCCTATTTCCTAACACCCACCTTATTATTTCCTATTCATGCACCTTATCCCTATTTTCCTCCTAATTCATATTTCCTAGAGCATTGTCTTAATGTGTCTCTCTTTTCCTTAAATCCAAGCGCTTACTCCCTACTTTATAGGGTGCATTCTTTCATTACTTTATCTCCCACGTATTTGTTGACAATCACAGCTGCGTGAGACATCCTCCACGACACAGACATGAGAGAGAGCCCATGAGTTGGGTGTGTGGTTCCTATCTGAGACAGAACTGGAACGTTGTGTTGGCCTCCTCCTTACAGAGAGTTGAGAAGAACTCCAGATGATTCTCCGGTGTAACGCAGTGAGAAAGAAGATCTGTTGAGTTGGACGTGCCTATGGCTGAGCACAGGTAATGTGAATTCCCATGAGCTGGGTGCATCGCTCTGAGACAGAGAGGAAACGATCTATTAGCCTCCTCTAAGTAGAGAGTAGAGATGATGAACTCCAGATGACTCTCCTGTGTAATGCAGTGGGAAAGAAGATTTGTTGAGTTGGACGTGCATGTGGATGAGCACAGGTGAACGTGATCCTAGTGGATGAGCATTAGTGAGTGTGGTTCTCGTGAGACGCAGTGAGATAGAGATGTGGACATCCCTGTGGATGTGCCCCTAGTGGCTGAGCACTAGTGGGTGTATGAAATCCCTTGCTATATTGTTCAAGAGTCAGACTTACTTGTAACCCTATTTGTAATGTAAAAGGTGCAGGTCGGCCCCACCTTAATGTAAAAGATAATTAATGTAAAAGATAATTAATATAAAAGATAATTAATATAAAAGATAATTAATGTAAAATATAATTAATATGGTAATTATTAATTATATTTTGAGTTATTGAGGTCCGCCCTATTGTACCAATAGACACATCATTTGATGTGACAAGTCTTATATAAATAAAAGTGAATCCCCATTGAGGAAACACACTTATCATTGTGTCATCTCATGATTTTAGAAGCTGTGGTCTAAAATTATGAGAATTACAGCACCCTCTTGTGTGCTAGGTTTGGTGATGGTGTGGGAGGTCTTTCTCTTGAAGAATATAGCGAAGGATTGGTTGGGTTTTCTTCCGTTGTTGAGAAGGGTTTCCCAGGATACTTCTTGTGTTCTTGTGCATGGTTATTCTTCTTGTGATCTTGGTTTGCTGCAATGGTTATGGTTCAAGGAAAACTAAACAGAAAATTTAAAGAGAATACACGAGCCATAGCTCATTGAAAATCCAACAGTATTCCCCCTATTTTTATCCTAACTACCTAATACATGCACCTTATTTCCTAATTTAAGGCGTAACTCCCTCTTTCATTTTATTTCATGCGCATTGTTTATCTCCTACGTGCATTCTTCCTCACAGGTGCATATTTACGCTTCTCATGCACCTATTTTCTATCCTTCTTTCCTTTACATGTGATTTTGTCCTTCTCATTACTTTCTTCCATGCGACTTTCCTTTTTCCCATTTCTAGCAATTAGGTTTTTACTTAAGCACTAGTTTACTCCTCCTTTTACACTTAACTCATTCTCCTATTTTTTCCATGACTCATGCACATGGCTATTATTATCCTTGGGAAGTGCACCCTCACTCACTACATATTGGAGTGTTTGCTTCATTATTCAAGGTCGGATTCTTTTGCAACGGTAGCATACATACTCTCTCTCTCTCTCTTCTATTATTCTTTCTTTCTTCTTCTGGCTACACTTTCTTTGTGCGTGGATAAATAGATGTACCGGTTCTTGAATTGTCTACTGTGGCACAATCAACCCTCTGGCAAGCCATTAAGTGTTGTGCATGTACCGAGCTTTCGTTCTTGTCAGTATTGTCTCTTTACTTTGTGCATTGATTAGTAGCTCATAGCCTCTTGTTGTGATTAATTTCAATCTTTCAAGTGGTTTTCTTTCCTTATTTCTATTCATCTTTCGCACGCTAACACTGTAGGGATCCTTCCAAGCGAATATACTATTTTTCCCTAACGTCTTGGGAGGTTGTTTACACGTTGTCCAAGACAAATTGGTTGTTTTTTTTATTTCTTTTGCAGAAAATCATATCCAAAATCAGCAGCAAAGTACCTAGGGACTCCCCCCTGAAGTTGGCACGCACCAGCCCAAACAGAGAGGAGGTTTGTTTGTGACAATTGGGGCATTCTCTCCTTGAATTAGCCACTTTTCCATTGTTGATTTACATTTATATCAGATCTGATTAGAGGGTGAAAAAGTGTGCTAACACCCCTTCCCTTTCCGGAAATTATTCATCACATTTACCTACTTCTAACTTACAAATCTAGGATATACTTGTTAGAATTTCAAGGAAAAACTAGAACAGAGATATTCTTTTAAAATTTGTTCACTACTGTAAATAAATATCAGCAATAAAAACAATATTTCTGAAGTAGATCAAACACAGAAATAAATACACACAAAAAACAATTTCAAAACTAAATCTGAACATAAACAGATCTGATCATTAACAATACAAAAACAATTATGAACATGAACATAAACAGATCTGAAAATTAGCAAAGCAAAAACTGAAAATTACCTTTACCTTAGATGCTTGCCGTCCTCTTTTCTATATGCTCAGAAAAGGTTATAATGGTCATGGATCAAACCCTCAAGGGTTTGATCTCATCATGATTTATGTGGACAGTTTTGCCAAGAAGAACTCAAAGACCAATCAGCATAAGTAGGGCTGATATAAAAACATCAAAGACCAAACTCAAGGCTGATAGAAAAACCCCAAACAGCTCAATCAAGAAACTGTTCAAAACATATAGGGCTGATACAGTAACTAGGCATCCTAAGATGGCAAACTTAGGGCTGCCTTAACAGGCCCTAAGGACTGTGAAGACAGCAGCACAAGGTCAGCAGCCAAGAAGAGTACCAGCGGCAGCATAAGAGAGCTCTAGCGACAACCTAGAAGAGATGCGGCAGGTAGGAGGAGAGGTAGAACAGGGGCCGCGGCACCTATGACAGCATGGGGAGAGGGTCGCACCACTTCATAAGACAAGAGGGGACCCAGAACAGGACAGTCACACCCTCTTCTAGCACAAGGGGACTCCAAACAGCAAGAAAGAGAAAGCACAAGGAGGCCGAACCCTCGAACAAAAAATAGAAACACCCTTAAAGTAGGACGCACCGAAATTTTGGAACTCAACAAGAGTAGTCGCAACAAGATCTAATCAAGAGAAGAGTGGAAGAAAGAATGTGAGGAGAGAATGAGGGGTGAGGTTCTTTTTATAGGTTAGGACGGGGTTAGGGTTAATTAAATTAACCCTACTTTTTAGGATTATTTAAAACCCTATTAAAAATTAATAATAATATTTAATATTTTAATTAATAAAAATATTAATTAGAAAGTCAACAAGTCAAAGTGACAAGAAAAGACCAACACCACAAAAGACATTAAGGAGGACGTGGCCCAAGCAAGGGGAGGCAACAAGACAAAGTTAAAGGGGTCTTCTTCAATGGCAAGATGTCCACATAAGTCTCATGATAACTTATAAGCTTTTATCATCCTAGCATAAGAGGAAAAATCAATGATGTGGTCATGTCCATTTTCGCAGCTACTCCTAGGTCTCATGGACCAGCCCAGGAAAGTAGAAGAAGATCACACATCATCACGTCTTGGTACTTAACCAAGAACTTGCATGGTCCCAGACCAGGATACCCCAGAACACATCTGGGGGCCCTAGATTACATCTAGGGTCTTATCCACCAAGGTACAAAACCAAGGATCAACCCAAGCATTAAGCAAGGATTCTCTGGAACACATCTAGGGACTTATATCATCAACTACTGTTATCCACAAATTTGGTCATTGTGATGATGTCATGACGATATCATGATGATAGAAAATCAAGCTCTTTA
>SNQJ01S0079015.1:319-12497 GCA_010110895.2 Picea sitchensis | reverse complement strand
ATGCCATCCTCCCGAAGAATGGCTCTTGCAGCTGCTTAAATTTAACACTCCCTCTCAGCAAGAGAGGCATTCTTGGCAACACCAAGCTTGTCTCGAAAGTACACAAACTTTGTCAATGGCAGAGGCTTGGTCAAAATATCTGCAGTTTGTTCCGCCGTCGGAACATACTGAATACTGAGAATGTTCTTTTGCACCATGTCCCGAACATGGTGATATCTCATCTCAATGTGTTTCGATATGTCATGAAATACAGGATTCTCGGAGAGCTTTATACAGCTCTGGTTATCACAGTGAATTACTGTGGGTTCCAGCTCAACACTGAATAAATCTAAGAGTAGCTTTCTGAGCCACACTGCTTCTCTACTAGCATCATTTGCAACAATGTATTCTTCCTCTGCAATGTTGTGGGCTATGGAGCCATGCTTCCTGCTAGACCAGGAGATCATAGCTGAACCGAAACTAAAACAATATCTGGAAGTACTCTTTCGGTCCACTGTACTGCCCATCCAATCTGAATTTGTAAAACCATGAAGCATTACCCCTCCATTGGAAGTGTATCTGAGCCCATAGGCTATAGTTCCTCGGACATAATAAGAACATGCTTAACAACAACCATATGAATATGTTTCAGTTCACACATGAACTAGTTGAGGGCCTTCACTATGTAACAAATGTTTGGTCTGGTATGTACTAGATACATCAAGGACCTAATAATCTGACGATAAACGGTAGGGTCTTATGGATCTGAACCTGTAGCTTGATCATGTAACTTCTTCAGGTTAGAAATCATAGGTGTGGTCATGGACTTACAGTCCAACATCCCAAATATGCGAAGCACATCAACTGCATACTTGCTTTGTGAGAGAAAGATCTCACCGGCTTTTTGCCACACCTCTAAGCCAAGAAAGTAATGCATAAGACCCAAGTCCTTCATTTCAAATTATGCTAATAACTCCCTCTTAGTCTGAGCTATTAGATGTTCCTCTCCAGTAAGGAACAAATCATCCACATATAAGACCAAGATGACAGGATGATTCTTCCATACCAAGCTCTCAGAGTTTGTTTCAATCCATACAAGGATTTTTTGAGTTTGTAGACATAGGATTCTTTCCCATGGATCATGAAACCCTCAGGCTGCTCAATATAAACTTCTTGCTCAACTTCACCATTGAGAAAGGTAGTCTTAACATCCATTTGGTGAAGTTTCCAATCAAAAACTGAAGCAAGAGAGATGATGATTCTGATAGAGGTATACCTCGCAACAAGAGAAAAGATCTCATCATAATCAACTCCTTCTTTCTGAGAAAAACCACGAGCCACAAATCTAGCTTTGAATTTTTTAACACTGCTGTCTACTGCATGCTTTATTTTGTAAAGCCATTTAGAGGTTACTATTGATTTGTCTTGAGGTCTTGGGACCACTTCCCATACATCATTCTTCAATATTGACTCGTACTCTTCTATCATGGCATCCTTCCACACTTTATGTTTGGTAGCCTCTTCAAAAGTGGAAGGTTCTGAGTCAATCACAAGATTCAACTGAGCTATCAAACCTGAGTGTTTATCTAGCTTCTTTCTTTCTCTGAAGGTACCTTTAGGTGTTGCACGCTTCTCTGCTTCCTTTAAAATTTCTCGGCACCAAGCTGGCTTCCTTTTAACAAGAGGTTTCTCAGCTTCGGCCCAAAGAGACAATGGAAGATTCTGATCATACATCATGGCTCTAGCTGCTTCACAAATTGTCTTGTTCTTTCTTTCTGCAACCCCATTGTGCTGAGGATTATAAGGCACAGTCAACTCCCTCTTAATCCCGAAAGTCCGGCAAAGATCATCATACTTGTGGGAGTCAAATTCTTTTCCATTGTTTGTTCTGAAAACACGGATGTGTCTACCTATCTGATTTTGAACAAGATTCTTAAAATCCTGAAATTTACTAAAAGATTCATCTTTAGTTTTCAAAAAATAAATCCAAGTTTTACGAGAACAATCATCAATAAAAATGACATAATAAATACAACCATTCATTGATAGAGTAGTCATAGGTCCAAAAATATTAGAATGAATAAGATCTAAAATACCATTAGTTTTTCTATTACTGTGAGGGTAAGCTTTCTTTGTATTTGTACCTAGAGCACAGCCTCTACAAATACTATCATGTTCAAACGAAAAAACTGACATACATGTTACCATCTTTTGCAAACCTGGGAGAGGATTGTCGTTGAGATCAATGTTGCAAACATCGGCATCGGCAAAATATCGTCAAGGGTCTGAAAATGAAACTATCGGCAACATCGGGGAAAATATTGGAAAATGTCGTAAGAATGAAAAACAATGTTGTAAGAATGAAAATATCAGAAAATATCACCGACCCTGATTTTGAAGATAATATCGCCAACATCGAGATATTATCGAGATGTTGGTAACACTGGTTGAGATGTCCAAACCTTTTGTGCCATAGTTCGCAGGGGTTGATCATCTCATGAGCTAATACTTGAATAACTTGACCAGTGACTTTGTAAAGTCCACCCTCTTGAGTTTCGATTGTCATGGCTAAGCTCATATTTCCATTTGAGGGCTACATAAGAGCCTTTCCTTTGGAGAAGGCTACTGAGTACCCTTTGCTTTCTAGAACTGCAACTGAGATAAGATTTTTCTTTAATCCAGGAACATAAAGAATTTCATCGATATGAAATACATTACATGTCTGAAGCTGAAAAGATGTTGATCCAAATCTTTTGATGTCATAGGTGCCATCATCACCCAATTCTACCTTCACATTGAACTTCTTATCTCGATAGTTCACAAGGTTCTGTTTGAAGCCTGACATGTGTTTGGAAGCCTCGTTGTCCACTAACCAAACTTCTTTCGACATGGTGACAATACTGGAGAGGGCTGAGACAAGATAACATTCTCTGCGTTGTTCTTACTCTTTAGTAGCAGCCCTGGTTCTTTTTTGAGTCTCTTCTTCCTCAGTTGCAACTGAAGCATGGAACCTGCCTCTTTGCTTCTGCTGTGAAGGACAGCTCTTGCAGTCTTTTGCATAATGACCTAGCCTTTTACAGTGAAAGCATCTTAATTTAGATAAATGAGAGTGAGAGTGAGAGTGCTTACCTTGGGGTTTCTTACCTTTGCCTTTGTGCTAAGGAAACTTCTTCCATCTCTTGGCTTTGACTGAAAGAGCATGATCTCTTACCATTGAGGGTTCGTTCCTGCTTTTAAGTCTACCCTCTTCTTCCAGGCAATCATGCCATAATTTCTCAAAGTTGGGTTGAACTTCTCTTCTGTTGACTGAAGAGAGAAATGTCTCCCATGAGTCGGGAAGACCATCTATTGTTGTTTGTACAAGGTCATCATCATCCACTGCAATTCCAATTGATGTAAGTTGATCTCTTGTTTGAGCAATTTTAGAAAAGAAGGCAGAGATAGATTCATCATTTCCCATCTTTAATGTACGTAGTTGTTTCTTCAATATCCTCTTCTGAGTTGGGGCCTTCTTTTCATATAGATTTGCTAGGGCATCAAAGCATTCCTTAGTTGTTCTGAGATGACCAATAAGAGGCATCACGATGTCCTTAACTGAGTCAAAAATGACTCTCTTAGCTTTGGCCTACCTCTTCTTATCTGTTGCCCTTCCTATATTTGAAGTAGGTTCTTCTATAACCCTGGTAACCAACTCATCCAAGTCACCTTCTTATAGGATATTAAACACCCTAGCCTTCCAAGCATTGAAGCTTGAAGCCTCTTCAAGCCTATCTTCTGCTTTAACTGAAGATGAAGCCATACTGATATCGAACAAGCTTACTGTTGATCTGCAAAACAAACCCTTAGGTGTGGATATACGCAGGCTCAAAAGTCTGCCACAATTGAGCTCTTTTCACGCCCTAAGCTCTGATACCATGTTAGAATTTCAAAGGAAAACTAGAACAAAGATATTCTTTTAAAATTTGTTCACTACTGTAAATATAGATCAGCAATAAAAACAATATTTCTGAAGTAGATCAAACACAGAAATAAAACATAAATAGATCTAATCATTAACAATACAAAAACAATTCTGAACATGAGCATAAACAGATCGGAAAATTAGCAAAGCAAAAATTGAACATTACCTTTACCTTAGATGTTTGTCGTCCTCTTTTCTGTATGCTCAGAAAAGGTTATAATGGTCATGGATCAAACCCTCAAGGGTTTGATCTCATCATGATTTATGTGGATAGTTTTTCCAAGAAGAACTCAAAGACCAATCAGAATAAGTAAGGCTGATATAAAAACCACAAAGACCAAACTCAAGGCTAATAGAAAAACCCCAAACAACTCAATCAAGAAATTATCCAAAACATATAGGGTTGGTACAGTAACTAGGCAGCCTAAGATGGCAGACTTAGGGTTGTCTTATCGAGCCCTAAAGACTGTGAAGACAGCAGCCAAGAAGAGTACCAGCGGCAACATAGGAGAGCTCCAGCGGCAGCCTAGGAGAGATGTGGCAAGTAGGAAGAGGGGTAGAAGAGGGGATGCAACACCTGCAGCAGCATGGGGAGAGGGTTGCACCACTTCATAAGACAAGAAGGGACCCAGAACAGGACAGTCGCACCCTCTTCCAGCACAAGGGGACTCCAAACGGCAAGAAAAAGAAAGCACAAGGAGGCCGAACCCTCAAACAAAAAATAGAAACACCCTTCAAGTAGGCCGCACCAAAATTTCAGAACTCAACAAGAGTAGTTGCAGCAAGATCCGATCAAGAGAAGAGTAACTAGGCAGCCTAAGATGGCAGACTTAGGGTTGTCTTATCGAGCCCTAAAGACTGTGAAGACAGCAGCCAAGAAGAGTACCAGCGGCAGCATAGGAGAGCTCCAGCGGCAGCCTAGGAGAGATGTGGAAAGTAGGAGGAGGGGTAGAAGAGGGGATGCAACACCTGCAGCAGCATGGGGAGAGGGTTGCACCACTTCATAAGACAAGAAGGGACCCAGAACAGGACAATCGCACCCTCTTCCAGCACAAGGGGACTCCAAACAGCGAGAAAGAGAAAGCACAAGGAGGCCGAACCCTCAAACAAAAAATAGAAACACCCTTCAAGTAGGCCGCACCAAAATTTCAAAACTCAACAAGAGTAGTTGCAGCAAGATCCGATCAAGAGAAGAATGGGGGAAAGAATGTGAGGAGAGAATGAGGGGTGAGGTTCTTTTTATAGGTTAGGAAGGGGTTAGGGTTAAGTAGATTAACCCTACCTTTTAGGATTATTTAAAACCCTATTAAAAAAAATAATAATAATTAATATTTTAATAAATAAAAATATTAATTAGAAAGTCAACAAGTCAAAGTGACAAGAAAAGACCAACACCACAAAAGACATTAAGGAGGACGTGGCCCAAGCAAGGGGAGGCAACAAGACAAAGTCAAAGGGGTCTTCTTCAATGGCAAGATGTCCACATAAGTCTCATGATAACTTATAAGCTTTTGAAATGAGGGGTGAGAAGTCTTTTTATAGGTTAGAAGGGTTAGGTTGCGAGATTAACCCTACCTTTTGTGATTATTTAAAACCCTATTAAAAAATAATAATAATTAATATTTTAATAAATAAAAAAATATTAATTAGGAAAGTCAACAAGTCAAAGTGACAAGAAAAGACCAACACCACAAAAAACATTAAGGAGGACGTGGCCCAAGCAAGGGGAGGAAATAAGACAAAGTCAAAGGGGTCTTCTTCAATGGCAAGATGTCCACATAAGTCTCATGATAACTTATGCTTTTTATCATCCCAAAGATAAGAGGGAAAATCAATGATGTGGTCATGTCCATCTTCGTAGTCGCCCTAGGCCTCATGGACCATCCCAGAAGATAAGAAGAAGATCACACATCATCACGCCTTGCATTTCAATCAAGAACTTACCTAGTCCCGCATCAGATACCTGCACATCTGGGGCTCTAGATTACATCTAGGGTCTTATCCACCAAGGATCAACCCAAGCACCAAGCAAGGATTCCATGGAACACATCTAGGACTTCTATCATCAACCACCAAGGTACACAACCAAGGATCAATCCAAGCACCGAAAAGATTCCTAGAACACATCCGTGGCCCTAGAACACATCTGGGGACTTACATCATCAAACAGTTTGGTCCTTGACCAAGAACCCCGGAAATACAATGGAGGGCCTCACTAGGGTCTTTTGCCATGGCTCTAATCGCTATCCCAAACCAAGGACCCCGAGAGTGCACTGGGGGCCCTAGATGTCGGCCTTAGGTCTTATGCCATCCTCCTGGATAATGGCTCTTGCAAATAAGCTTAAATTTAACAATACTTCTTGGTCTCAAGAGACGATAAGGCATTGTCACCAAGGCTCATCACATTCAAACAACCCATAGCATGGGAGACGATAATGCATTGTCACCATGAGGTATGTTAGTCCTTCTTCATACAGTGTTGTACTTAATTTATCGAGCATGTGGGTGAAGATCCTTGATTGAAGTCGGATAATGGATCATCAAGGTTTGAAAATTGTATTGCCTTGTTTCACCTTGGTGGTGAGCTCCTTTGTGCCCTAATCCCCGGTGGTTGTCATCGCCAGGAAAAGGGTACTTCATCAGCTTCCCTAAGGGTAAAGCCTTTCATTCCCTGGCCATACTTAACACCTTCCATCTCGAAGCCTTTCACATATCCTAAACTTCAACTATGGTCCATTATCTCATGAGAAGAACAGGTTGAAGGCCCAGAGGATGATGCAGCTGCACTATGTATATAAAGATAAGTTAAATTATAAAGGCCACCATATAAAAGCCTCTTTGCCGCCTTTACTCTTACCCCTCTAATGGTAATCGCCTATCCGAATGCACGAATTCACCAATTATAAAGAACTATTTCCAAACAAAAAGTAAAGGAATGAAGCTTGAAACCTTATAAAGGGACTTGAAAATGATAACTGGGTATCAAAAGGAAAAATAAGGGCCGGAATGCAAAAGTACCAAGGAAAGGGTAACTCAAGCAAGCAAGTGCCACCTCTACAAAGGCACCATAGAAATGGATACCATAAGCCACAAAGTAAGCCTAAAACCATATCACACTCACACTTTACTCTTTGTGGGTTTTTATTTTCCCTTGTCACTCTCGAGACATATCCCTTCTACCTAGGTTATTTCTTTATTTATTGTTTAGGGGTGGCACGCCTAATAGGTTTGGATGAAGACCCCTCCCATACTTAAACCCCTCAGAACTCACATGGTGTCCCTAATCGATATGATGCTTGGAGGATATGGGGTGAATCATTTTACATGGCTTATATCTAAGTTGCAACTACTTTACATGTCTTAAGGACCAATATTTCTTATGAACTTTGGTTTACCTTGTATTATATTCTACTTTTTTTTGGATGGCCCCCGACATGAACTTTGAGGGACGCCCCCGGTTTGCACTCAAGGATCTGTGCCTTTGTCATGTGATCCCTTTGGCACATGTGATGGAGATAAATGAGTCATTCAGTGACTCAACACCCTCAAACAATGGCTCTCACATTCTTGGAACCTTGAACGATGAACGATGGGCTTCATTTGAGCCGCATTCAGTCATTATGCCACTCATATGGCTAGAAGCCCATAAGTCGGTAGTAGAAAGACCCTGTTTTTTGTGCATAAAGGATGGAGGATGTTGCCTTTGGAGGCACCTTGACATTATCTATGGATGAGATTGCACTCTTCTTGCACTTCAACGTGAACTTTGGAGGCATGTGACGTCACCATCTATCCCTTGACGTCACCATTTGGGCTAGGGTTTGATGGATGGTGTGGTTCCAAATGATTTTCATGGCTTGGGGGTGAGAGCATCGCTCATTTCACACTCTTTCACCTTAGAGGATGCCACATGGCCTTTGAGGCCCAACGCTTTCACCTTGAGAGTATGACATCACCCCCTTTTGTGCTTGACGTCACACATTTGGAGCATGACATCACCCTTTTAGGGTTTTATGTAATGTCCCCACTTTTGATGTTTCTATGTTACAGGGTGTTATGCCTACCAGAGTAGCTAAATAGGGGTGACAGGAAGTTCAAGAGATATTGAGGGGGTTTTATTAACCAACTTCAATGTTGCTGCCGAAGTTTAAGCGAGCTGCTTTTAGAAGCTTGCCGCCTGGAGCCGCCATTTTCAAAAAATCCTTGAAGCTTAAGCATCCTGCTTTCCATTATATATATATATATATATATATATATATATATATATACTGTTTTATATATATTATGCTTATATTAAAAAAAAAAACATGCGTAAAGACAAATTAGTCAATGTATGAAAACATGCATATTTGTACATTGCAACATTAAAATGGCATCCATATAGTAAGTAGTAAGTACATCAATGATTAATCATTCGAGCATCAACCATCTAGAATCTAGCAATTACAAACTTTACAAACCAACATACAAATTTTAAGCCATATAATAGAAAGTAGACCATTAAGTTATGGGATGAAATCAATCATCTAGCAACTTTCAATAACATGAGTCATGACCAAGTAGTTATGATTACAAAATAGGCCATCCGCAAGACCTAATTATGAAGACGAAAAGGTCCAAAACAATAAAGTTTAAACTGTGTTAGACTCTAGAGTCTAGTTGCTAAATGCTATGAATCTATCATCTATAGACTCTGACATATAAAGTAATGAAAAAGGAGAATCATCAAACTGTAAACATTTATCCCATCCTCCTTCCACCAACACGACATGATGTGCCTCCACGCGGTGGTAGTGGAGGAGCCTCAGAAGGACGAAACTGTGCAATAGATGAAGATGACCGCCATTGGAGTCCCTAATTGTGGGGACCAAGATTGGGTAGTAGCCGGGTGGTATCTCAACATGATCATCATCATCAAAAGAGCATTCTCCACCATACCTAAAAGCATTACCCTATCCTCCAAATTATCCTCCTCCTCCGGATTGTTGTCCCAAAGCCTCAATTTTTTATCCATCTGTGCCTCCTCAAAGTAATGGGACAACAACGTAGTTGTAATGAAATACAAACCAAGCTCTCACCGGGCCTGCGATTCAACTCGCTTTTGGATCTATGGATGAAATCAGAGGTGCTCCAACACCTCTCTCTCGCGAAGAAGTGTTCACCAAATGGGTGAAAGCACCTGTGTTGCCAAATGTTGGAGTTGTGGAGTGCCACCACCATAAACGTTTCACCACTCTAAGAGAACTCAAATTCTCTCGATCTCTTAAGGCATGGTTGGTCCCAAGGCACCTTGGCCAAGCATGTACTCGCTCAATTGTTGCCGTATCTTGTCACATTCCTCCTCGTTCAGGACCAATTTGTCTAATGCTTTAATATAACCTGCAACAATTATAATTTATCATAAATAAAAATGAATTATGAATATAAACCAAAAGTAAAAAATTGAATTCAACATAAACCATAAGTAGAAATTATTATAAATAAATTGTTTGAAAAAATTTCTCAGGAAGCTTGGCTGAAGCGTTCAGGAAGCGAGCTTCGGAGCGAGCTTCCAAAATCCGGAAGCGAGCTTCTAGATTTCAAAAGCGAGCTTCGAGGTGCAAAGCTTCCTAATTGGAAGGAAGCGCATTTTTGCACCCCGAAGTACGCTTCCGAAATCCAGAATCGCGCTTTCAGATTTTGGAAGCGCGCTTCTTGAGCGAACTCGCTCCGAGCGGGGTTCCGAGGGTGAAGCGGGGGGGACACTTCCGATAACCCTGCCTGACTTGCATCGTTCATCATATTGTGGATTTTTTTTTCGTTGGAAAAAAGTGAAATTTTATTTCAACCAAGGTGAAAAAAAATTTACATTTTGTAGAATACATGTGACCGTGTATTTTGCCGCAAAAAGGCATCAGGCATCAAAATTGCTTGGCCCCAAGAGGGAAAACACAAGAAAGGACAGCAGTGAGAGAGACCATAGAAAGTGACCATCATATTTGCATAAATGAACCCAAAGTGTTGAATGTCCAGAAGTAGAGAGTCAGTTGATAAGGATCTACCATGAGCCTATAGCCAGCATATCTCAAAACAAGAAAACATAGCATGTTCGGCATCTGATCATATATACATAAAGCTGGATAAGTCTATGTACGAATAAAAGTTGTCCAAAAAATCGCACCCAAAGAATGATCGAAGAAACCACCTCAGAAAAAACTAAAAAGCAGGGCTATGAGAGCCTGGAGTGTCTATAAACAACCTGTGGTAGAACTCAAAATGTTTGTCGTCCTTTAGTTTCGTTATCAGCCATTTCCCATAATCCAACTGTAAGCCTGTCTTGGAGAGCGAATCAGCCTCCATGTTACGCTCCCTATAGACATGCCGCAAACTGAAAGAATCAAAAGAATCTAAGATTCTGCCTGCATCAAGTAAAGAAAGAGTCTAATGTTGTAACATTTTTGTGATTTCCTTATCCAATTTATAACTATCATGGAGTCACCAAAAATCTGGAGAGATTTTATTCCTTTCTCCCCCGCAAAAGTAAGCAGAAGTTTTAGAGCCATTAGTTCTGCATAATTGTTTGTGCCTGGGCCCAAGCCCATTTGGAGTTTAAATCAATGAGTTTCTGATAAGTGGAGCATTGCTCCCCCCCCCCCGCATAACTAGTAGTTGTTTTGAGAGGCTCCATCAAAACAAAGCCCACAATCTTGAGGAATCCACTTGTTCTTCTAGGATGATTCTAGTTGTGCTACTCCCTTTTTCCTGAGGGAAATGAGATAGGATGCTAAGGCCCTGTGTAGCAATGATGTATGGGAGAGAAAACTTGTCTTGGAAAATGGAGGAGTTCCTAGCCAACTAGGTCCCCCAATTTATGATCAGCAGAAGAGCCTTCATGCTACGATTGAAAGAATCTGTAGCCCAAGACTGCCAAGCCTCTTCAATTGTTTGTCCCAACCAGGTGCATTCTTTGCCCAGAGATTTAGAGCTTTCTTTCCAAATTTCTTTTACAAAGGGGCAGTGAATGAAGAGATGTGACACTGATTCCTCAGTGTTTTTACATAATGAACACCATCCCATGCCCTCCAATTTCCTGTATTTCATCCTATCCTAGATTGGAATTTTGTTTTTTATCAAACACCACATAAACATTCGGGCTTTTAAGGGGCATTTTACCTTCCACAATCCCTTCCACCACCAAGAAGGCTCCCTTTGTTGAACATCTATGCTTAATTGAGAGTATCATAGTTTCGGAGTGTAGACACCATGAGGAGCATGTTGCCATACAAGTTCATCCTCCCTTTCCATTATACAGATGTGAGTTGCTTTAAGGGCTCTTGTGTAATCTATCCAATGAGCAGAGAAAGCATCTCCCAGCCCTAGCTGCTCTGAGTCCTTCCATTCTTGACTCCAGATTGAAGTGCGTCCTGGGTCAACTATTTGATTTAAATGGTAAGAACCTTGTGTATGTAGCTGATCTATCGGAGCAATAGGAAGAAAATGAGTTATCCCGCTGCCTGACCAGGGATTTGAACCGATTATGACCTTTGTGCCATCCCCTACTCTCCATGCCAATCCCTGCCCAACCACAGGATAAGAAGTTACAACCGCTTTCCAGATTATAGAGCAATTTGATCTCTCCTTTGATGGCCTTCTAATCAATTCCTCCACAGAATCCGGATGAATGTATTTGTGAGTAACCACCTTTGTCCATAAACTTTCAGAGGTAATCAGTCTCCAGCTAGCTTTGGCCGTGAGGGCTTTTGAGAAAAGGAAGATGTTTTTTAATCCCCATCCACCCAAGCATTTTCGGCACAACCAGAGATTCCCATTTTACCTAAGGCACGACAAATTGTTCCTTTAAGCCGACCCATAAAAATTTTAAACATAGTTGTCTTACTTTCTCCAGAATGCCTTTAGGGATCCACGTGGGTGTGTCAAGGTCGAGTTCTAGGCGTGCCCAAGCAGTGAGGGTCGTGTCTTTTGCAGGAGGCTGCGTGGAGAGTTTAAGGCCAAATTTGCGATTGAGTTGGGTGTAGTGTGAGAAGACAGAGGTTGGGTTTAACCCAGTCGTATTTCCTACAACAGGTAGAGGTCATGGGAGGGTCGCAGCACTCAACCATACCCACAACAGGCCACCATACAGACCATACAAGTGAGGTTGAAGACACTGCAAGTCTAGCATTTATCCAAGTAGATTTTTGTGGTGAATGTGAAGTTTCCAGGTTTGGCACTACTGTAATAATTTTCTGATTTGTTGAG